>JASANB010000399.1:0-39072 GCA_030248155.1 Sabatieria punctata
GGGTTTTAAAGTACTTTTTTCTGCGCCGCGCCACCGCCTCTTCCAATTTTGTGATTATTTTACCATAGTTTGTCATTTTTTACACTATGCTAAACTAAATTTATTTGTTCTATAAACTTTGAGCTTTGAAATTTGACTGTAAATAATCTGCAGTTTTGCTCTGTTGGTCCGAAAAAGGCGTTTTGTGTTGAAAGAGTGCCAACTGATATTGAGCATTGGGGTTTTTGTGACCTAATAGTTATTGGAGTCTTAAAAGCGTTCAAGTTCAATCGAACGGAATGGTTAGGTGGTGAAAGCCCCTTTTTGACGACAATCGGCTAAAAAAGTTAGCAGAATTTATGCGGATCATTTCTTGAGTGGCCAGCAAGCCAGCAATTACTAAGTTTTTCACCCTACTGAGCAAAACAGGTGGTATTGTGTTTTTCTGCCATTGCCATACTTTACTTTCGACCGATAATCGTTTGATTGAATTATAATACAACTAATGCACAGGCCGACCTAAAAAGCCGTCTTTGCCTCCAGCCATTAACCCGCAACCATACACGCAAGCGTTTTTTACGTGTTTTGCCCCAGAAAACGTGCCGTCAGTCAGACAGACAGATAGACAGACAGAGAGTGACGGTAATTGAGCAATTAGGAGAATAAGGGGTAGTGATAAGATGGAAGTCACGTGGCCGGCGCAGTCGTAATAGAGATAAGACGGCGGTGGCTGAGTAGACGTTTGAGCGACGGCGGCCGGCCAGCCAGCCAGTCGATATCGATATTTGGCGGCCGTCCTATGCGCTTCGCTCGCTCCCGCCGCCCGCCCATTCGTCGTTGGCTCGGTCTGCCTGCCTGCCTGCCGTCTGTCCGCCTTCCTCACTGCCTCGGCGAGTCTAGTAGTAAGCTGTCTTCTGTGTCTCGCCCTACACCTTGGAACGATGCCGGTTGCTTCGCCTCCCTAACCGTAGGCTCGGCCTCTGAGCCGAGACTTACTCAATTTAACAACTCCAATAGACAGATGTCTTATCCGGCTATGGATGCCAACTCTTTGGCTGACTATCTGGGATGCGCTCCTGCTTATATGCATCAATTGTAAGTGGGCTTTTGGCCCCGATACTGTTTCGGAGCTGGAAAGTGTTTGAGTGGCTTTTGGAAAGTTTGCAGAAATTTGGTTTTTAGATGATAGAAAATGTTACTGTTCAGTCAGATTGACCTCTAGCTAGCAAAAGCAAAGAAGCTGCTCTATGCTAGAAAGGCTTTCGCCCAAATGCCAAGACACACCTATTGTTTGCTTTAACAAAGTTGGGAGCTGTCCAAAACTAGTGTACTTTTTGTTTGCCTTCTGTCGACTTTAAAACCGACCCGCAACCAAGATAAACGAGCTTGTAGAGAATTCGAACAATTCCCTTACGTCAAGCCACGTAGTTGTTTCAGAAATGAGCGCTGGAGCTCGGCCGCCCTCCAGTACCAAGAAATGTTGTCGTCGACCAATTCAAATCGTGATTCGCCGACTTCCGATGACACCAGAACAGACGCGGCGGCTGCCGGAAGCAGTGAGCCGCGCTCGATTCCCGGCATCTTTAGGTGAGCGATCTTTCTCGTGCTGCTAAAGCCGCCGGGAGCGCCAGAAATAGCTCTCGGTCGGAAAGAAGAACTATCGATTTTTGCCCTCTGACGCACTGCTGAGTTAGGAAATCTAATCTGAAGCTGGCTGATAAGTGAATTTGTGAGGCTTAGAAGGTCAGAGCTGACGTCAGAGCTATGAGTCAAGTCTGTTTTGAGCGAAAACTGGTTTTATTACAGAACTACTAGTTCGTGGAACGAGTTACAAGAGTTGAGCGTGCCTAGCATACCATGGTGAGCGCGAGCTTGGGAGTGTCATAGATATATTCTTCGCTGTCTTACACATCCCGTGGTGCTCTCTGTCTAACACCTAACCCGTTTTTCTGAGTTTCGTCACTGTTTCTCGCATTTTTTGCAGACAAATTTTAAATTGAACCACTTTACAGTGTCGTGGTGCTGGGTCGTTTTTTCTTTCTTCCATGCTGAGTAACTGAACTCGGCAGCAAAACACTTGTATCGATTGAGTCTATTATGCATAGGTGCATGCTTAGCAACGAGCTTGAAAGTCCTATGCATCGCTAACTACTAGCTTGCTAATTAATTGCAACGGATATAGAACAATATAAGCTAGGTCTGGGTGTGCAAAACACATTTTTTCTTTGACTACAACTATACAGTCATACACTTAGCACCCTTGGCCATTGCCATATATGGCATTAAGTGCCTGACTGTAATGGAGATAAAAAAGTACTGTGCGCGTGTTCACTAGAAAGGAATTGATGCAGTTCACTGATAACAGCGATACAAGCATTGTTTTAACTTTTGAGTAGCAAGTTTGAAATTTTCATCATGCTGCAGCTTGCAAAATAACAGCTTAGACACTTGGTACATTCTCCATCTGCATACAAATAGAGCTTGCTATGCCCATCTAGAGAATCAATTAAGCCGTGCCGCTAAAGCTTGACACTGCATTTAATGAGAGTAGCGGCAATTCCTTTGAGTGGCCTAAAAAGCTCGTCTGCGAGATGTTTTTCAGTCAGTTCACAGCTTCAGACAGGCGTAGACAAGTCAAAAAGTCAGTTCACTTAATTTCTCAGACTGCCCGCCAGCATGTCACTGCCTGTCTCTGTTTGGTGCCAGACAGACCACCAGCTTTGCGTGCCATTAAAGCTAATGGTTTTAGTCCCCGTTCCTGGAGCGGCATGCTTACCCCAGCCGGTCTCAACCGTGGCACCACCTCTTGGTCTGCCAGCAGGTTGGAGTCTCGAGGCGAACCCAGTCAGAATTCCCTGGAACTGGAGGCCATCGCTGCCGTGCATGAGTTGTCGTTTACAGTGGATGCCATCTCAGTCAGCGAAATGCTGCCCAGAACCCCTGAACTGATCTTCGTCAATGTAACCACTGTTGAAGGTAATGCTCTCTTTCGTTACGTTTCGCCGCTTGACAGTTCGCCGACATACAGTGCTCTGCTTCAAGTAAGCATGTGTACTCTGGAGGATACATGAAACAAGGAAACCATCAACAAGTGTTCAACTTTCCAGAAACACACCAAACTAACAAAAATTCAACCGATGTTGCTCTCAAAATTTCTACGGTATGCTTGAAGCAAGGAAACATTGACAAGTGTTCAACTTTCCAGAAACACACCAAACTAACAAAAATTCAACCGATATTGCTCTCAAAATTTCTATGGTATACATGAACCAAGGAAACATCAACAAGTGTTCAACTTTCCAGAAACACACCAAACTAACAAAAATTCAACTGCCATTGCTCTCAAAATTTCTATGGTCGATTTGTGTATGCAAGAGAGAGCGTGGTTTATCTGTTGTCTGAAAACAGAAGCGCTGAAAATCCCGTAATCACTTGTGAGAGCGCGCTAGCTTTGTGCCAGGCAACGCTAAGCACAAAAATCGACAAACAAGTGAAGGCAGACTATTGAGTTATTTATTTATAAACAATGTGGCGTGATAACGGCCAAATAGAGCAGGTTTTGTTTGGACTGTCGCTTATCTTCACGTTACTTTCACGCGATTGGAAACTTGAATCTAGAACACTCCCAACGTTTGCAAAACAAGATAATCGTTTGAGACCGATACCTTCCCAGTGCGCAACACACCCACACAAATACCATTTATAGGCTGTAATTGCCTGCTGGCCAACCAATGCGCAAAATACACCTCCGCAAATACGATTAAATTAGCCTAAATTTTCGAATTCATTCAGCTTGCTCAGCTGGTCCTGGCCGCTAAAGTGAGTGGGCGTTAAAAAAGCTGAAATTCAAGTCGCAAAATGCGTCAGCAGAGAGGCCGCAGCTGTCACAGACAAACGATTGGCTTTTTAACAGCTAGCAGAGAGAGGACCAAAAGCTATAAAAAGCGCTCCTGGATGCGAACAAAAGGTAGAGATAAACAGCCGGCACGTGTTTGTGTTTTGAGCTTGGCAACCCTTGGCTCAGACCTCACGTCGACTAGCTTCAGTGGATGACGTGCTGCATCTGTGCCCATTTATTGTGGTCACAAAATGGTGTTTACTTAGCAAGTTTGGCGGGAATAAAAACTTCAAAAAATGTAAATTATGTTTCACCATGTGTAACAGTCAGTCACTTCTTTTCGGTTCTTCTTTCAGTTATGTCGTTTTTCTGCTAAAACTTGCACAATCGAATTTCCCGACTATGACTGTCGGTAAAGTGCCAGCTTGTTCTCACTCATGCAATAAGTGTGCTCAGCACGTGTCTTATCTGTTTGGCCGGACTTGTTCTTGTCAAACAATAAACAACCAACCAAAACCTAAACTCAGGTTGCTACTTGAACTCTGCTCGGTTCAAAATCTACATAGACTTAGCTCAGATTTTATTTCACACTTTGAACTGTTCACACTGACTTGAATGGAGTAAAAACACTGCACTACCTTTAACAGCCATCGTGGAAAGCTCACATTAAGTTCAGACAGGCTTTATAGCCTATAAAGGGCGTGGGCTGTTGCTGTTAACCTGAGCTTTGCACGTAGGCAGCAAATTACTACAGCAGATTTTTAGATTCCATAACCTGTAATTGCGACCTCCATAAATGGAAGGGTCATTTTCTTGTTAAACGTGAATGAAATCAAGGAGATCTTTAACACTATACTCATGCGCTCTAAATGGGAAACCTCTGTACAGGTACCATACATGTAACATGGGGTCTGGGGGGTCTGCCCCCCACCCGACGTTGGCCAGACCCCCCCCCCCCCCGATTTTTCTGGCAAGTAAATTTTTGAGCAAATTTTTGCAATTTTTTACAATTTCAGACTTAAAAATTACCAAAATCGCCTGCAAAATAACACTTTTTAGCTGTATTTCAACCCGAATTAGCGATTTTTGACGATTTTTAGCCCAAAAATTGCGATTTTTGAGCGTTTTTAGTGCCCTACCCCCTCCCAACATTTGGGCTCAGATCCCCCCGCCAGCGCCAGACCCCCCCAACCCCCCTCCCCCATCGGCGGATGACCTGTTACATGTATGACAGGTACCCTACTGTGTCATTAACTTTGTGCCATATTTTTGATGCACACGTTCACCTATGCAAACCAGATACCTATAGCAATTCTGTCCACAGTCGTTAAAGCCATTGCTTCACCGCAGAATGGCTCACGTTCGTACATGAGATATTGTTCAGAACACCATACCGTTTGCTTCTAACACTCCCCTAATTGTACACCTACTACACAGGGAGACAAGACAACATACAGTAGACCCTACCATACACAGAGAAAAACGTACAGCCGCCGCTACCTTCCTCTGGAACTGAAAATTCCACAAAATGTATGCTACACCATACATGAGCCGAGGGAGGGTCAAACCATGTTGTCCAATTTACCAACGGATGCCTTTTCAGGCAAGTCCTACTGTCTGGAGCTGACCTTCAAAGGCTGGCGCGTGACGTCGATGCGTCACGACTGCATGAACGGCGACTACAACCAGCTGGACCTGCACACGCGCTACTTCGAGACGCCCTACGCCTTGATGGACCATATCAGCAGCGGCTACCGCGAGCGATTCGGCGAAAAGTTGGCCGCGCGCTTGCGTCTGCTCCAGGCCGGCGGCGAGCACGGCTGCGCCGCTCCGCCCAGCTCCTTCAGCAACGGCCCCGCCTTCCCAGAAGAGTGGGACTTGTCCCCAGGTCGCAGTCGCGAACAGACCGAGACTCCGCCCAAGAAGGACGATGATTCGTCGTCGAGCGACGAAAACGACAACGGAATCACGCTGACGGCGCGTCGAGCCAATCAGGACGAGCAGGAGGAGGAGCCGAAAACGCCCTCTGACTTTCCGACGACGCAACAAACGGCTGGTCCGTTTGAAGTCGACCAATGATGATCTGTCTCTTTTACTGATTGGTTGGTTTGTTGGTTGTGTGTGAGTGTCTGTCTGTTTGTCTGACTGATTTTATCGAACGATTGGTCTGAAGCTTTTATCTCGTGTCTGTCTGTCTGTGAGAGTGTATTTATTTGTATTGTCTTGGTTGATTGATTTGATTGCATTCAATTCTGGTGCACAGCCGTTTTTCTACGTGTTAGTTCTTTCTGAAAATTCTTCGACTTACTAGACCAGAGAGTAAAGTTTATGACGACAGTTTTTACTGGCTGATTAGCGTACGATCCAGTCCTTTGGTGCCCTTAACTAGCTAATCGCTGCGGTAATGAAGGTACGTATCCCGATAACGAATCATTTGTGACAAAAACTTTATTCATGATTCGGTTAGGTAGTAAGGTTTCTTGAAAAACACAAGATTAGGTCAGGTACCAATTTACCCACAATTTATATGACCCGTTAATCCGGACTGAAGATTTGGGGCACCAACTTCGAAATTTGTATGGTAAAGTGATTCGTTAATCCGGATTTGGTTAATTTGGACAAAATGCATGCGCAATTTTTCAATTCAGGTGTGAATTTTCAATTGAATAATGCTTTTTGTAGAGTCAGAATGTGATTATTTCTGCCTATTGGGAGCTATAATCAGCTGAAATAGCTATAGGCTTTTTGATTAAGAGGTACAGCTGCAGAATCTGATAAAGCTGTCATTCAGGCCTTTGAGCCGAAAAAAGTGTTTTAGCTTTGATTCGTTAATCCGGAAATTCGGTAATCCGGACAAAATTGGCCGGATTAACGAGACATGACTGTATATCGTTGATGTGGTAGGTGGTTTGGGGTAGAAACAATATCGGAATACCCAATATTTAACACCCCAATGGCAATATTTTACAGAATGAGTCTAAAGAATTTGGAAATAGCGGAAGTGCTAATTTTGAAGCCTATAAAACCCTGATAAATCGATTTCGTGTCAAAACGACATTTTGAAGCTATCGAAAACAGGTAAACAATTATTTCAATAAGGGAAATGTTTTCATGTATAATTAGTGCTGCAAAAGTGAATCCAAATGTGGAGAAACCTTGATTTTATGTATGTTAATAATTTTTGAGTGTCTTGCCGATCTGACAGCAAGCTGATAGTATTCTGTTTGGTTTACTCAACTAATTTCTGTCTATTGTGAACAAAACAGAAAAACGTCTTTTTCTATGTATTTTCCTTGTTGCGTAAAAAATACATTAATCAGAAAGTCAAGTCAGTTTTCACAGGTCCATAATCATATTATAATACTAAATGCTTGTAATCAAGGTCATCTGGCTGGACTCATTTTATTTAACGAAAAACCTTTTCGACTGAAAATCTTCAAATAAAATCTGCAAAAATCCAAAAATCTTCAAAATATCTAGTATATAATATTATTGGGTATTGGGGGAAATCCAATATCGGAATATACCCAAGAAACCCAATACTCAATATATTGCTTCATCTCTAGTTCGGGGTTTACCCCAAAGCAAAGTCCCGCTCGCTGCATAAAATAAAACGTGCCAAAAACTTGTTTGCAGGCATTAAGGATACGCTCGGGTCGAGATTTTGGGCCCGGCCCGGCCCGCTTTTTTCGGTAAAATAATCGACTGGGTTGAAATGAGCCAAATTTAGCTATTTATCGTAGGTTTTCCATATTCAGACTCAGTTTTGATCTATAACTGATATACATTTTTCTAACAAAGTCAAAGAAAACTACGTCGAAAATACATTAATTTGTCAGAATATTAGAGAATAACTATAAAACCAAAATTCCTATGTTGAACTGTACTGAAACCGCAAGAAAATACACAAAAATGCTCAAAACTTTAAAAAAAAAATTAGAAGTTCGGGCCGGCCCGCCGTGCAAAAAATTGTGTCCGGCCCAAGTGCGTGCAACTCTCAAGGTATTTTGGCGTTTTTTATTTTTCGTTAAGGCGATATACCATAGGTCTCATCCCCGGAGGCCATTCTTTATTTGTTACTGCATAGTTTTTAAAGTTGTGGTGCTTCAATCGTGGCCGGTGGTTTGATGAAGCAGTTATAGTTCCAGGGACTGCTTTTAAGCGTTTGTTCACAGTTCTTTCAACCACTTTCACCAGCTATAACAGTCTACAACTAAAGGTTAACACTGTAACATACGTACAGTAGACTGCGATTGTTTGAGGTTTTTGCGCAAGTATTGACTTTTTGTTTGGTAGAAAGCTTAGAACTATTATTCATTTGACACGTACCTGTTGGCAGGCAGTTTGTTTCAATCTGGGTTTGATTGCGGCCTCGATCAGGTCGTCTGCCTTATTGAAAATGCTGTTGATAAAATTACCGTGAATATCGATATCGAATTCCGTTATTTCTATGTTGCAGCTGTTGAGTTTTAACTAAAAGGTGAACATCGACTAAAAAAACAAAAACAATTCTGAGACTTACTTCTGCTTTCCGGTTGGAGTTGACGGTCGGCTGTAGTTCTATGGTGACGGAAGCTTTCAGATTGCTGGTTACCCAGCCTGACTGAGTCGGGTTACCAAAAGCAAGTGTACAGAAAGCTCATACTTCAGAGATACGTCCGTTGCTACGTCTACCTGCATACACTACATACAGTATCTAGAGTGCTAATCGGTATTTGGTATTGAGCTTTTTGTGCCAATAAATACCCAATCAATACATACCTATAAAAATATTCAAACTATGATCGGTTTGTTTGTTTGTTTAGATTCCACTTGTCCTTTCGGACAGCTCAGGACACCCCGCGCTCTTATCAGAGCCTTTCGTTGCAGTGCTCTGCATACAAACATCCCTCCCCTTTGCTGTTATAGAGTGCAACGGCAGCTCCGGTTCGGTTCCCATTTACCTACTGGCCATCACCGACTTTCGGTGGTCTGCGTTGGGCTTTACGTCGACTACTTCCAGTCGCTTCGACCGGTTTCGAACTCACAAACAACCGCTCTCGCAGATGCCGGGGCCGCCGTGACACACGGGATAGCGTAAACTACCCGTGGTTGGATTGCATAGAAATTTTTAATGGTTTCATGTTTATACACCTTTTTCAAGCTAAATATGTCAGAAACGAAAATACTACCCCATAAAAAAGTGTGATCTGGGTCCCTATTTTCGCAGCGATTTTGGGTCTGAAATTTTATAAAAAATTGCTCATATAGAGAGATTGTGAAACATTTTTGCGATTTTTTAGAATGTTAGACACTAAAATTGCTAAAATCGCCGGTAAAAGAGCGCTTTTTAGCTGTACTTGAACCCAAATTTCGCTATTTTTTACTATTTTAGCTGAAAAATTGCGATTTTTGAGCGTTTTTGAGTGCTCAACCCCTTCCTAGTTACGGAAATGGCATGAATAATGTGTGAAGTCATCGTAAAGCCGTCTTGCTAAGGTTTCACAGGGGTTCGTCTTAGTTTTTACCTTTGTCTGGTGGTATTGACCCAAGCTTAAAGGTAAAACTTGGAAACCATTTCTGTGAAATTGGTTTCATCAAGTAGGTACTTTTTTGAAAGATCTCTTGTCTAGAGGTTCATTCTGATTAAACAAAAGTTTTATTTTTAAGAAATATCATTTTAAGTAGTAAAGCTGTTGGTTTCTTACCTGATTCCTTAATCTATCCGGGTTAATAGTTGTGATTTTCATATTAGTCAAGGAGAAGTTGTGTGGCTTGATGTTGCTGGCTTTGTAGTGTAGATTCAGTTTTTTACCCGCTACAGGAGGAATTTGTAGCGTTTTCAAATAATTGTTGACAACGTTTGTTACCAATTGACTGCCAATGTTGAGAATGAATTCCGTTGCTCTCTGACTACTTGTCACACTTGGAACGCAACTGAAAACGTTAAGAGTCGTTCTCTCGTGAGCACGCGTTTTGGCCCTTTGCCCTATTCAGACCCAAAATTGAAACTTTGAGCTACAGAGGTGTAAGTTGGCATACTAAATCCATACTAAGAGTATCAATCATCTGCAAAGCATTAATGGGCGAGTTAAAGAGCGCGGGGTGTCCTCCCCTGAGCTGTCCCAAAGGGCAGTGCAACTTTAAACAGAAAAATGGAAACATACAGGGATAAGGAAAATAGTTGTACAACAACGAGAATCATTTTTAGATTATAACTTGACAGGCAGCACCATGTACACAGTTTTCTAGGCAAGATGTAGTATTATATTATGCAGCTTGTCTGTGCTTGCATGAGACGCGCACTTTGTCAGTAAAATTTATGCTCCGTGACTTGAATGCTTTACACGAATTTGGTGTATAACTAGGTTTACACTTAACGCCGTGCTATGTGGAAACGGCACAATTTTGTACCCCGACGTTCGGCCGCCGCATAGGGTACCGGTACGCAACTGGTCCGGGCGGGCCTGGCGGAGAGGTAGGGGATTCAGTGAGGAGGAATTTAATTTATTTAAGGCTTAGAGGACGTACATAGTTCAGTCATCGTTAGCAGTGCGGCTTATTACTGGAAATTGCCCGGTCGCCAGTAGCTACCGTTAGTAATTAGTAGTTTCTTTGGCTTTCAAAATAATTATTGCTTTAGCTCTTCTCTATCCGTAGTAGCAGCAGAAGGTGCATTGAAATCAAAAGTCACGTTTTCTGAACCTAAATTTCCATGGCTATTTCAGAAGAAACGGCTACTAAGCTAATTAGCATATTATCAGAGGTTTTAAGCAACTTGAATAACAACACAGAAAGATCGACCTGCATTTCGCGAACAGGTACGTATGAGAAACTAAAAACGTTGCTTATTGTTGAAATCGTTCAGATTCTACAAAGAAACTTCTATTTGAATTTGGCGCCCAGGAGTGGACGAACAACAAGAGCGATGGGAAAACGTCGGCTCAACTTTACAACCAATACAGACAGTCAGAGGAGTATCAAAAGGAGGCGTTGGCCTACATCGTTGTTCTGCTATTGTTTTACGCGCTCATTCTAGCCTGCTTAATGATAATGCATATGAGATTAGAGAAACGCGAGGTTCAAGACAGTCAAATGTATCAAGACTTCATTACCCGCACCAAGCAGGCCGCTAAACAACAGGTACATGTAGGAAGAGTGCAAAAATTGTACCATATATTTTACAAGTGTTGTTGCTATCGTGATTGGTGTGGTTCTTGTCATTGTCAACATAATCACATCCTTCTGTGACAATGACAAGCGCAGGTTACGCACCACATAACATACGTACTACAGCAGAAGTTGTTGTCATTATCATTGTCATCGTCATACATGTAACAGCTCCGGGCCGACCTGGGGGCAGGGGGGTAGGGGGGTTTTCCTCAGGTGGGGGGTCGAGGGGGGTTTCGCCCAGAAGGGGGTCCAAAATTTCAAAAAGCTCCAAAACGCCTGGAAATGCGTTTTTAGTACTGTTGTTTGGGTATGGGATTTTCAGGAATCGGTTCGGTATGGGTAGGTATTCGCAAAAATACCGGTATACCGGTATTTCTTCGGTATTTGCTGAAAATGTTTTACAAAGTCAAAAGACTGAATCTCCCATTTACACGGCAATGGATTTAATCATTTCCAAGGTCAGACGCTGGAAAATTCATTAAAAGCAACGGAAGTTACAGTTTTTTTAGAAATTTTTTCAATTTTTTTAGTTTTACTGGAGTGAAAATCGTTTCTATAAATAATTTTGGTTAAGAGAAATGTTTCCATTGTACTGTAGTTTGAAGGCCTGCTAGTGTACAGTATGGAGATATATCGAGCAGCGACAAAATGCGGGACTATTTAGTTGATTGTGAATGTACTGTACATCAAACACATATGAACTTGATTATTAAGGGGCAGGTTGAAGGTAAGGCAAAACTACACCAACGCTTTCTAATGACAAAACAAGTTTGGGACAAGGGAGTATGGTCAGAGGATTAAAAATCCTTTAAATTCGATATTTTGAAGGAAATGGTATTAGAATGTGTTTCTGCATGCCCAAAAATGCAAAATTACAAATAAAACATTGCAATCATAGGGAATTTCCGTTAAAAATTACACTAAGCTGGACAAAAAATACCGATTCCTAAATACCTGGGTGTTCCGAAAATAATCGGTATACCCAGTATGGGTATTTATTAAAATAGCTGGAATGGGTAGGTATTTATTGGGTAGGTATTCCGAAAAATCCCCATTTTTCGGTATGGGTTCGGTATACCCCATCAACAGTAGTTTTTAGCACGTTTTTTCTGTAAGGACGCTAAAAATCGCTATTTTAAGCTGCCAAATAGCGTTTTAGAGCTAAAAACAAGCAAAAAATGGCAAAAAGGGTTCCAAAAACACCGATTTCGTTTAAATATCAACAGTGGAAACGCCAAATTCGGTTTCCAAAGGCTTTTCAAGCGAATTTTAGGCTAAAAATTAGTGATTTCATAGCCAGTTCGTTAGTACTGGAGCCACTACTATAGCACTTGTATTTTTCGGTTGGGGGGGGGGTCCCCGTAACCTCTCTCGGGGGGAGGGTGAGGGGGGTTTGGCCTTTTCGCAGCTACGGGGGTAACCCCAAACCCCCTAGTACATGAATGGTCATCGTTGTGTTGTCATTGTCATCATCGTTGTCATTGTCATCATCGTTGTCATTGTCATCGTCGTTGTCATTGTCATCGTCGTTGTCATTGTCATCGTCGTTGTCATTGTTGTCATGATTGTCATGGTCGTTGTCATTGTTGTCATGATTGGCATCGTTATCGTTGTTGTCATCGTCATCATGATTATCATCATCTTGGAAGTTTTGTTCTTTGACATAGTCAAATTTTCCAGTAAATTACACTACATAATTTAGGCAAAAGCAGAGTTTGCTCGTCGGGTGAGCTTTCAGCTGATGAGTCTGGCTCACATGGGAGGTCAGTTTGGCCCTGAAGAGCAGGAGCGCATGCTGCAAGAAAGAAGTAAGAATGTGCCGTGGCAAGGCCCTCCTTCAGTCAAAGAGAAGGTTCAGTTCCTGTCCCCCCAATGTGTGGTCACCATTTCTGCCCCTCCAAGTCTCACTAGCACAGCTAGCAACAGTTCCGCTAATTCACTTGATTTGTGAAATTTATTTTCTGCTGCATGCAGTGAAACTTGTAATAATAGTGCTGTGCTATTATTTTTCGTGTGTGCTTTTGGAGCGCTATTACTGGAGCGTGTGCGTGTAATATTTCAATGTTATATTGGCCAACGCAAGTATCCGAATTTTTCTGTCACTATGGATTATTTTGTTTTGAAAAGAAGCAATCTTTCTTTATGTGATTGTCAGTCTGACCAAGAATGCATAAGGGAAGAATGTTCCACTGCGCGGCCGGCCGCTGGCAGAGCGTGGCCATGCGCTGCAACAAAATTTCGGGAGAGTGACCGAAATTCGGTCCCCCTCCCGAACGTTCGGGAGGGCGACCGAATTTCGGTCACCCTCCCGAAAAACTCTTAGGCGCCCGATTGCAAGCGAACCCGATTTTGGCCGCTCGTGGCCGCTCATTGTCGTATCACGATTATTGAGAGTGAAGATTAAGCAAGAAAGCTAAAACAAATTGAGGGAAATACACAATAATAACATTTCATTTTGTTTGTTACTCAGCCACTAGGTATCCTCCCTTCTAAAACGAGTTTCTTCTGAAAATACATGGTACCTATTTCTTGCGCCTGCTAAGAAAATGTATCGCACGATTTGAGCGGTAGGCGTCCTCCTTTCTTAATGCCGTTTCCTCCTCATCCCTGGCTGCTATACAATTGAAAGTTTGCGTAAACACACAGACTCGTCTGTATCGTCTTTTTTCGACATACTCCAACAGCGATTTCTTTTTCTCGGAGTGGATGGACGCAAATCATTGTTAATGAAAAGGTTCTACTTAATCAGTTGAAAGCTATGTATAGCCTTTTCTGATTTTTAGATCTGAGTTACATGCTTGTAAAGTCAATCATAGTAGAAAAAAAGCAGACAAGGAAAATGCACAAAATTTTGGCTGCGTGTGTGTGTTTTATGCGTTAGTTTTGTCTTCAATAACGCATACCAGTATATACTAGTAGAGCCAGTATGTTAAATACATGTTTCTATCCGTTGTTCAGCCGGATATCAGCTGATTATTACAGAGAGAACTCTGCTGAATTTGTTAAAAACTCTCGCGAGCGGCCAAAATCGGGTTCGCTTGCAATAGGGCGCCTAGAGTTTTTCGGGAGGGTGACCGAAATTCGGTCGCCCTCCCGAACGTTCGGGAGGGGGACCGAATTTCGGTCACCCTCCCGAAATTTTGTTGCAGCGCATGGCCACGCTGCTGCAAGCGGCCGGCCGCGCAGTGGAACATTCTTCCTTTATACATTCTTGGTCTGACTAATGTCAGAAAGCTTAATCAAAGAAAATTGTCGCTAAAGGGACAGTATTTTACATTGGAAACATGGACAAATAGTTGAAAGTAGTGTGTGAACGGCGCTATTATAAGAAAGGCGCTACTATTAGAGCGTGTGTGTTTATTCAGTATGGACCAAAAAATGTTCCCCTTTTTCGAACTCCACTTAAGCGATTCGTTCGCGGTCATTTCATTTCTTTATCGATTTCGCTCAAATTTTCAAGACTAATTAAAAAGATAACTGGGTAGATATTGTGCAAGTTTGGTGCCAAAGTTTGTCTGTTCCACATAATAGAACTCTTCTCCACAGTGTTTTAGAAAATCGAAAATCTTCTGAAACGTCATTTCACCGGTTTTACGCAGAAAAATCACATTTTGTAATGTTTTTGAAATTCCCCAATTCAGGTGCCTTTGACCTAGAGGGCTGCACTGTCAGTATGTTGTGGCCAATGTCATTCCTCTACAAGTTTCAGACCCATACTCGTTGAATTGACGAAAAAATTAGAATTTCTATGGACCACCTTGATGCTTTTACTTACTGGTCATAAAACCGGGATGGGTTAGGTCTACGACCGACTAACATGTCCACTGACCATAGGTCGATTGATTGACTGATGAACCAACCAATTTGGCTGGTTGACTGACCCACTCAATTGCTGGTTGACTGGCCTACCAAACCGACTGACCGACCGACCCGACCCGACCCGACCCGACCCGACCCGACCCGACCCGACCCGACCCGACCCGACCCGACCCGACCCGACCCGTGTGCAGAAATTGCCAAATGTGCAATAATGTGCAGAAATTGCCAAATGTTCGTCAACTAGTCTAAAATATTCTTGGGCATATTTTCCGAACACGTTCGGGTTAACTTTTTTCATTGTTCGGTTATATGTTCGTGACCCCAAAAGGGGTCCGGTTTTTTCCGGAGGGCTAATGGGGATTTTATCCGCCACTGGGAACATGTTTGTCAAAACCAACAAGCGGAACATTTACTCGTGGATATGTTACAGGGCAAAAGAATTGAAATTTGAGTCTTGGGGCTGCTTGTGAACAGAATTTGTCTAGCTCTGTATCACTGAGTAACACGCTCAGCTGGTTTAGTGCAGAAGAAACTTGTGCACATAACCGTCATTAAAATTCCCTTCACAACTACAAAAATACTAATCAATAGTAACCCGGCTGCTGTAAGACCAGTTGACTCCTTTGCAGTCTCGCCTGAAACTTCAAACTTTGACAGACCACTTGGCCGGTTGGAGGCAATTGCAGCACTTTTCGATTCTTCAGGAGCAAAACCGTCCACAATTAGCTGGTCGCAAAATCTGCCGGTGTAAGAGTTATCGCAGGTACATGAATAAATGAGTTTCAGTTCTCCAAATTTGCACTTGGGAATCTGGCACTGGGCCCCATCAAAGTTTTTACCGCACTCGCAACCGGTGTCCGTTTCTTTGCCACCGTTCGCACATATTTGGGCTCTTGTTGATGTTTGACAGAACATGTTGTAGAGCAGTAAAACAGAAAAAAAGAAACGCATCGCCGCAGTTGAGGCTATTTACCTGGTAACGCTTAAAGAGAGGTCAAAGCATCGGCAGGTAAAACTCCGAGGCGGAAACAGCTGTCACTTTTAATAACGTTCTGCACTGACAAGAAGACTGCTGAATGTGTTTACAATGTGTACGTATGGCTGGCTGCAGGATTATGTTTATCTGCTACTTCTGACACAGTGGTTACAATTAGATTTTAATCTGTCTACTAGGGTTCTCAATTCACATAATGTACAGGTTTCAGAGACGTTTTGATAGTACAGTCCGGCACTTTACGCCGTTTATGCTACTGGCACCATATAGGTACCGGTACCATGTATGGTAGTGGTACTTATGTAGGGTTACCCTGTCTGCCTGTGGGCTTCAGCCCGCCCAGGGCGAGAAATTTTTGGAAATTTAGTCTTCGACAGCGCAGTTTAAAAGGTATTCTGAGCATAAAATAGACAGTTTTAGTTCATAATTAATTAATTTCTCGTATTTTTGTCAAATTTTTCCTCCCTACCTCCACCGCAAAGGGGGGAGTGTCTGTTACGCACCCTACACCCCCTGGATACGCCACTGGTAGGGTAGTGGCACCATAAATCGTACCCCACGTTCGGCCACTGTGACCGTACCATATGGTACCCTACCTTCGAATTGGTAATTGTACCGGTACCATACTGTATATGGTATCACTTTATTCAAATTTCGTACAATGGTACTGTCACCATATATGGTACCGACACCTATCGTCATGGGTAGGGCTAGGGATACCATACATGGTACCGGTAACATATGAAAACGGTACCATGTATGGTGACACCACAGTCCCTGAACGTGAGTGCTGGACTGTACAGTAGTAAGCGTATTGCAAATGTTCTTGTCATACATGCAGCACATCATCTACCAAAACTAAATGGAATAGAATAGAATAGAATAGAATAGAATAGAATAGAATAGAATAGAATAGAATAGAATAGAATAGAATAGAATAGAATAGAATAGAATAGAATAGAATAGAATAGAATAGCTAATTTCGGGGATTAGCTTTGTAAAGTACTGAAGATATGAATTTTGGCGAAAAAGTTAGTTTCTATGCTGAATAGACACAGTTTAAAGTGCCTGTTTTACAGGCAACCAGTCCTTACCAAAAAGTTTAAGGTCATTGTTTATAGTGCAAGCGAAATGCTTGTACCAGAAAGGTGTTATTCAAAAAAGCACAGTAAAAGCTGGAATTGCTAACCCACTGGGGTACCATAACTGTTGCAGAATCGGCCTTCATTGCATGTACCAGCCATTGCTCGCCTTTTTTGACTATGCGGCGAGAAATGCTTCTCACGATTTTAGCATATTCTCTCAGATTCAGTTGCTCTTTAACGATTGTCCTGAGAACTTTTGACGCACAGGTGTAGCCTAAAACTTTAACACGCTCGCTGTAAATCGAACGTAGCGCAAAAGTTCTAATGGAAGATGGCGTTGAAGCATAAAGAAATCAGGAACACATTGCAATTTCAAAGAGAACCTCTATAGGGGCAGGAGTATAGTTGCTAAGTAAATTATCCCCTTGATACCGACCTATGCTATCCCCTTGATGCAGACCATGGAGCTTTTGCTCCAGTGCATGTCTCAGCAAGTGAGACATGCGTGAGACGTAAATGGATTGTGACATGTTTTTCAGAGACATAGGGGATGGACATGTTTTTTTGGGTGAGACTTAGATTGAGACATACTTGAAGGTGAAAAGTTGGAGAGACATAGGGCGAGACATGTACAGAGACATTCGATCATAATCAGGACTTGGATAAAATATTGATAATAGAGACGACTGACTGTTCTCAAGAGTCACACACCTAACCAGACAGAAGCCTATTCTTAAGACCAACACTGTGTCAAGGACTGGTCAGTGGCAGCGTCGCCGCCGAATGAAAGAACAGACGCCGATGATCACTGATGACCTAGACAGAAATACAATGTCACTTGAAACACCCATACCCATGGTTATAATATTTTCAGCGATGTAAACATAAAATTTAGGCGCTAGTAGAAACAAATTCACTCAAAGCACCAAAAAACTACAGATATACCATAAATCTCAACTCCTTTCATATTTTCAGGTATGTCGCAAGACGAAGGAGACATGGCATGATGTCTCCGAAAAAAATTGTTTTCAATACACCCTTTTCTCATGCTCATCTGATAGCCCAGGTCTGGAGTACTATCTGCCTGAAATTGTTTATTCTAATATGAAAGAATGCTTGAGTTGGACATCACCAAATAATTGACGTCTCACCTGCCATGTCAAAATTGTCTCATTAAAAGAGACATGCCACCTTGATGGCATGCATGTCTCACTCATGTCTCGTTTTTTTCGCGAGGACAGGACATAGCATGTCATAAGTCGGTATCAAGGGGCTATGCTATACATGCTATGTCCTGTCCTCGCGAAAAAAACGAGACATGAGTGAGACATGCATGCCATGAAGGTGGCATGTCTCTTTTAACGAGACAATGTTGATATGGCACATGGCAGGTGAGACGTCAATTATTTGGTGATGTCCAACTCAAGCATTCTTTGATATTAGAATAAACAATTTCAGGCAGATAGTACTCCAGACCTGGGCTATCAGATGAGCATGAGAAAAGGGTGTATTGAAAACAATTTTTTCGGAGACATCATGCCATGTCTCCTTCGTATTGTGACATACCTGAAAATATGAAAGGAGTTGCGATTTATGGTATATCTGTAGTTTTTTTGGTGTTTTGAGTGAATTTGTTTCTACTAGCGCCTTAATTTTATGTTTACATCGATGAAAATAATATAACCATGGGTATGGGTGTTTCAAGTGACATTGTATTTCTGTCTAGGTCATCAGTGATCATCGGCGTCTGTTCTTTCATTCGGCGGCGACGCTGCCACTGACCAGTCCTTGACACAGTGTTGGTCTTAAGAATAGGCTTCTGTCTGGTTAGGTGTGTGACTCTTGAGAACAGTCAGTCGTCTCTATTATCAATATTTTATCCAAGTCCTGATTATGATCGAATGTCTCTGTACATGTCTCGCCCTATGTCTCTCCAACTTTTCACCTTCAAGTATGTCTCAATCTAAGTCTCACTGGAAAGAACATGTCCATCCCCTATGTCTCTGAAAAGCATGTCACAATCCATTTACGGCTCACGCATGTCTCACTTGGTACGCAGCAGGGGGGGTCCGACCGGAACAAATCTCAAAATATGATGGGCGCCATCAAGCTCAGCGCACGTACCGACGGTGTGCCTTAACCGATCCGGTCGTGTTACCCACCGTTCGATAGGTCTTTGCGTTGGCTTTCAAATGAGCTAAGCAGCGCCGTCATGCAGCCATGTTTGCGCGCGAAATTGAAATTTTAGTGGCTCGGCTCTATTATTTGATTTTCTACCTAAACGGGAAATGTTGCCATTTTTGCAATTTTGATCGTAGGTCAATGCGCCAACCGTCAAACGACGTAGCGTGACGAGATCTACAGTTTCCATGCATCGCCATCGTTCTGCGCCTTCCGGCGCCAACACTAGATGTCTGAGAGTGAAGCAGTCGAATTTGGCCGTTTTTGCCAAATATTCCTGAGTAGTTTTCAGGCCATAGTTCACTTCGCGGTTGACAGATTTAGCTGGTTCATGCACGAAAACACTCCTAATTGAACGCAGAATGCTAATAACACAACCTGGGCGCTCGGCAATCCAAGCAATCCACTGTAGGACCTCCAGTATCAGCATAACCCGACTATCGGGAAAAAGTATGTCCGAAAGATGATCGATTTTCTCGCTAACGAAAAACAAATTTGCATATCTGCTGAATACGATTTTTAGAGCACATCAAGACCTTTCATTTGGTGCATTACATGCCCTTGTAGCAAATCGGCAATATGGTGTTCATTTTCGATTTTTCTTTTTTGTATGATTTGAGAGCTGGATTTTTGACAGTTTTGGGTCTGTTTCTTGCGCAAAAATGATCGCATTGAGTCCGTTCTGCTGTCATATGAATCGCCACGGTCCGCTGCGTCTTTTGATGGAAAGCTTATTTGGATTGGTCCACGCCCGGGGGGTGCAACCAGAACAAATCTCAAAATATTATGGGCGCCATCAAGCTGAGCGCATGTACCAACGGTGTGCCTTAACCGATCCGGGCGTGTTACCCACCGTTGGATAGGCCTTTGCGTTGGCTTTCAGATGAGCTACACAACGCCGTCATGCAACAATGTTTGCGCGCGAAATTCAAATTTTCGTGACTCGGCTCTATTATTTGATTTTCTACCTAAACGGGAAACGTTGCCATTTTTCCATTTTTGATCGTAGGTCAATGCGCCAACCATCAAACGACGCACCGTGACGAAATCTACAGTTTCCATGCATCGCCATCGTTCTACGCCTTCCGGCGCCAACACTAGATGTCTGAGAGTGAAGCAGTCGAATTTGGCCGTTTTTGCCAAATATTCCTGAGTAGTTTTCAGGCCATAGTTCACTTCGCGGTTGACAGATTTAGCTGGTTCATGCACGAAAACACTCCTAATTGAACGCAGAATGCTAATAACACAACCTGGGCGCTCGGCAATCCAAGCAATCCACTGTAGGACCTCCAGTATCAGCATTACCCAACTATCGGGAAAAAGTATGTCAGAAAGAAGATCGATTTTCTTGCTATCGAAAAACAAATTTGCATATCTGCTGAATACGATTTTTAGAGCACATCAAGACCTTTCATTTGGTGCATTACATGCCCTTGTAGCATATCGGAAATATGGTGTTCATTTTCGATTTTTCTTTTTTGTACGATTTGAGAGCTGGATTTTTGACAGTTTTTGGTCTGTTTCTTGCGCAAAAATGATCGCATTGAATCCGTTCTGCTGTCAAATGAATCGCCATGGTCCGCTGCGTCTTTTGATGGATAGCTTTTTTGGATTAGCCCACGCATTTTATAGTTATAGTGCAAAATCATCTGAAATTCATGACAAATCTGCCTTTTAAATCAAGTAAGTGCATCCAACTGGACTTATGGTAGTATATGATACTATAACTATAAAATGTGTGGACCAATCTAAATAAGCTATCCATCAAAAGACGCAGCGGACCGTGACGATTCATTTGATAGCAGAACGGAGCAAACATGCGATCATGTTTGCTCAAGGAACAGATCAAAAACGGTCAAAAATCCAGCTTTTATATAGTACAAAAAAGAAAAATCGAAAATGAACACCATATTGCCGATATGCTACAAGGGCATGTAATGCACCAAATGAAAGGTCTTGATGTGCTCTAAAAATCGTATTCAGCAGATATGCAAATTTGTTTTTCGTTAGCGAGAAAATCGATCTTCTTTCGGACATACTTTTTCCCGATAGTCGGGTAATGCTGATACTGGAGGTCCTACAGTGGATTGCTTGGATTGCCGAGCGCCCCGGTTGTGTTATTAGCATTCTGCGTTCAATTAGGAGTGTTTTCGTGCATGAATCAGCTAAATCTGTCAACCGCGAAGTGAACTATGGCCTGAAAACTACTCAGGAATAAGTGGCAAAAACGGCCAAATTCGACTGCCTCACTCTCAGACATCTAGTGTTGGCGCCGGAAGGCGTAGAACGATGGCGATGCATGGAAACTGTAGATTTCGTCACGGTGCGTCGTTTGATGGTTGGCGCATTGACCTACGATCAAAAATGGAAAAATGGCAACGTTTCCCGTTTAGGTAGAAAAGCAAATAATAGAGCCGAGTCACTAAAATTTGAATTTCGCGCGCAAACATGGTTGCATGACGGCGCTGCTTAGCTCATTTGAAAGCCAGCGCAAAGACCTATCTAACGGTGGGTAACACGCCCGGATCGGTTAAGGCACACCGTTGGTACATGCGCTCAGCTTGATGGCGCCCATAATATTTTGAGATTTGTTCTGGTTGGACCCCCCTGGCGTGGACCAATCCAAATAAGCTATCCATCAAAAGACGCAGCGGACCGTGACGATTCATTTGACAGCAGACAACGTTTCCCGTTTAGGTAGAAAATCAAATAATAGAGCCGAGTCACTAAAATTTGAATTTCGCGCGCAAACATGGTTGCATGACGGCACTGCTTAGCTCATTTGAAAGCCAACGCAAAGACCTATCGAACGGTGGGTAACACGACCGGATCGGTTAAGGCACACGGTCGGTACGTGCGCTGAGCTTGATGGCGCCCATCATATTTTGAGATTTGTTCCGGTCGGACCCCCCCCTGGTACGCAGTAAATTATTTGGTAAGTAAATTATAAGTAAATTAAATTTGTGTGAAAACAGGAAAAGTTAATTATAATTCCAATTTGTAAATTTACTTAGCCAGGCAGGAGGCAGGAGGAGCCGAAACCCCGGGTTCAATATTTTTTATCTTTTGCTGGATAGACGTCCTAGTATTTCAGCAGAGGCTAATTACAGCAATTGTAAAACTTACCTAGCGGCAATGGATTTACCGTCTTGGTTGCCTTTCCTTCATTATATGGTTTGGCGAACAATGTAGTGCAGCCCGGATAACAATGAAAACAGAAAGACCCTGCATCATGTGGATAAGCTGAGATTTTCGCTTGCTCAACTGTGTCCACTTGTCCAACAGCAGCCAGCCAATCAAACTGTGGAAGGAATTTGTCAGCGAAATCCCTTGTCAGGTATTGGGCCGATTTTGTACGTTTATCTGGAGCCTGACAACCAACCAAATTGGCTACATGACAAGCAGCGTATCGAAAATGTGATTCTGCACAGTCAAACGTTGTTTCTATAAATGTTCTTGATTGTGTTGATAATCAGATGCTGTTTTGATCGAAAAAGTGACTCACTGTTTGGGCAAAATGGTGGTGCTAAGTGACCGTTAGTAGTGGAGTCAGCTTTTGCAGCATAATTCCACAGAAAAATACAGAGCAACACAGCAAATAGAGCTGATTTGTACATACTAGAGTACAGGGTGTTACTGTTATTTTACTAGTGGATTTTTATTTTACTATTTACTAAATTTACTACAAATTCAGCCTGTCAATTTAATTTTAATTTTTGTTTTACTACCAGGCAGCTCCGATTTTACTAATTTTTGTTTTACTAATAATTCTACTAATTTTACTACTATTTTACTACGATTTTACTAGTCATAACGTGGAATTTTGAATCAATGATGTAAAGATATTGTGAATAATTGATGTTGGTCCAAATATTTGCTAAATTTGATCATGATACGAAATTCTCCAGAGCTGTAGACTAGTGTTTCTGATCAAATTAAAATTAAATAACAAAATTAAATTGTTTTAGACAAAATCATCAAACAAATAGCAATTTAATAACAAATTAAATTTCTCGCGATGACTGTCAAACAAATTAAAATTATATTAAATTTCGTAAAATTGGCTTAGAAATTTGATATAAATTTGATATGAATTTGATATAAACTTGCTTCGTTTGGCAGCTTCGCTAACCAAAGTCTGGCTACAAAACAACAAGTTCAGTCCAAAGATGACCTTGTTCATGCTTACAGCAAAGATATCAACTCATTAAATGTTGTAGACCATTTGTCGCCATCTGAAGAAAGGTCAACTCATTTTAGACTGACACGACCCAGGTTTTGACCTGTTTCCTCAGGAATTGAGTATTGATTTTAGCAAATTTATATTTAATTCATATCAAATAACAAATTTGTATCAAATTAAATTTCAGAATTTGGGTACCAAGCAAATTAATAGCAAGTTCTTTTCTTCTGAAGGCTGAGCAAGCAATTTAATAGTTATTTAATTTGAAAATAAATTTACTCGGAAACACTACTGTAGACACAAAAATGTGTGAAATTCGACTGACAAAAGTGCGCCCACACATCTTTTATTGCAAAATTGATCAAGAATTTGGCTGGAATTAACCAAAAACTAGTAAAATAGTAGTAAAATTTTCATTTTACTATTGACGGTCTTTGTTAATTTAATTTAATTTTTACTTTACTATTGGCTCTTAATTTTACTTTTTACTATTATTTTACTACTAGTAAAATACCACTAGTATTACTAATTTTTGTTTTACTATACTATAGTAAAATAACAGTACAGGGTGTCCCAAAAAATGACAATATTTCTTTTTGCTGCCATTTTCTCAAATTTTGACCAAATTGTCTGAAATTTGAAATGTAAGTGCCAAAATAGTGGGAATTCTATGTGTTAAAGTTTGGAGCAACAGGATTGACCCAATCCTGAGAAATTCTATGATTCATATGAAATAGAGAAATCTCAATAAATATACAGGGTGTGCCAAAAAAAACCCAGCAGATTTTTTGCTGTAGCAACCGCAAATCGCAACCGATTTGAATGAATCTTTTTTAAATAAAAGATAAATAAATTCTTGAAAGACCAATGAATCGCTTATTTGTTAGTTCCTGAGATATTTGCCCTCAAAATCAAAACAGAGATTTTGGCAGTGAACAACAGTGATAAACACAACCCAGCAGATTTTTTACTTTTGCAACCATGAATCTTAACCGATTTCAATTTTTATTGAGATTCACAGCTTAGTTCTTGAGATATTTGCCCTCAAAGTCGAAACAGATTTTGGCAAAGAACAAGAGCTATTCCGTTGCACTTCATACTAAAGCAGATTCCTACTGCTGGGGGCTAATGACACTTTACTGTTGAAGTGAACCGAGTTTCTGTGTCACCAGTAAAGCCTCCAATAGCCCTCAACAGTAGCAGGAATCCGTTTTATTTCGAAGTGCAGCGGAAAAAGAAAAATTCCCTCTTGTTCACTGCCAAAATCACAGTTTTGATTTTGAGATCAGGAACTAAGCAGAGTACATTAATAGACGTTGCATCAATCTTTCAAGAATTTATTTATCTTTCATTTAAAAAACGATTCATTCAAATCGGTTGAGATTTGCGGTTGCTACAGCGAAAAATCTGCTGGGTTGTTTTTTTAGGCACACCCTGTATATGCGCAGATTTTTTGTAGGTCAAAAGTTCTGGCATTAATCAGTCCATACCGCTAGTTCTTGAAAACTAAAGAAAATCAGCGTTTTTATTGCAGCAAAATTAAGAACGTGCAAACTCTGAGAACTAAACTAAGGAATAAGAACACCATCCAGATGACCTCCGTTTGAGTCAATACACTGCTGCAACGGTTTCACGTAAGCATAAAAAATATTTCTGATCATGCTTGGGGTAACAGACTGAATTACGCTTACAGGAGCTTCATTACTTTATTATGGGTGCGAAAATTCATTTAGTTATTAGTATGGGTGCGAAAATCAATATTGTGGTTGTCCGATCCGATCCGATGTGTGGGGGACCTTACGGCCCTAGGCTCAGACCTACATTGTATGCGGTCCATTGCGCGACCCCCATGGTTCGTCATCTCGGACGTTTCCCTTCTATCACTGCCAGCCACTCTAGCCATGCTGTAGGGCGCCCCGCCAGGTACTGAGAGAGTGTCTGGCGCGTTGACGTCATGGTGCTGTTATCTCCCAACGGCCGCCCGGCCTTACGGACTAAACCGGTATAGGCCTTATTGCTGGTTTCTCAGACATCTCCTGACGTCATTGATCTTCTCCTCCAACGTGGCATGCTTTTTTAGCGGCTTCGGTGCAACGGCATATCCAGTCGGTTCCATTTTATCTACTCGCTGTAACCAGCTTTCGGTGGCCTAGGTGGAACGTTGTGCCGACGACCAACTCTTTGGGGCAAGAAACTTGCCGCGCCGAAAGGATGAGCGCACGACGTCGCGCACAGTGGTCATGCGGCCTAAAGCACTACACCAACTGTGCCGGCTGTTGTTGTTGTATTGTGATCGGGATTGTTTATGTCAAGAGCTGGGCTGGGTTCATGCACCAACTTTTGACCTACAAAACAACCCGATATTCTGCGCATATATTCAAAATGTCATCCAATTCCGACAAAAATTAAAGAAGATACAGCAAAAAGAATAGTTTCCGTTGTTGATGCTGTTTCTACATTTAATTTAAATTTTTCTATTTCATATATTGTTGAATTTCTCAGGATTGGGTCAATCCTGATGCACCAAACTTTAACACATTTTGGCACTTATGTTTCAAATTTCAGACAATTTGGTCAAATTTTGCGATAATGACAGCAAAAAGAAATGTTGTCATTTCTGGGACACCCTGTATATTTCAAAAAAGATCGGCCTGCCGGTTTTTTGCCAATAACTCGTTATGGAAGTGTAGTTTTTTCGTTGCCCAAATTAGCACTACTAGGTAATGTTGTAGATTAGACCACAGTACCGAGCTCGGGATCAGTGTGGTGCATTTTGAAAATTTGAAACTAGGTAAAGTAATACTAGGTAAAGTTGTCACCTAAAAACTAGGTAAAGTAATACTAGGTAAAGTTCTCAGCTAAGAAACTAGGTAAAGTAATACTAGGTAAAGCTTAGAAAAACTAGGTAATACTAGGTAAACCTAAAACGCTCAAAATCAAGTCAAAATATTATTTTTCTTTCAATAGAACAATGATGAAGTTAGTGGAGTTGAGATTAACGAAATATGACACATTTCAAGTAAATATTTGTATTTTATTGGTCAAATAAGTCAGAAATTCATTCTCTGGGCCACTGTAATTGTGGGAAAACCGGAAATTTGAAGGTTTGCTGACTTAAAAAGCCACGTAAAACTGAAAATATCAAACTAGGTAAACTTGTTTTACCTAGAAGTACCTAGTTATGTGGATTTAAAACTAGGTAAAGTAAAACTAGGTAAAATAGAGTAACCAGCAACTAGGTAAAGTAAATCTAGGTACTTTTCCCGAATATTAACTAGGTAATACTAGGTATACCTAGTTACCTAGTTACCTAGATAAAAAGTGCACCACACTGCTCGGGATCGGGACCCTCTACAACTTAGAGGCAAAAGGCTCTCCGCCGCCTCCATGACGAGTTATTTGCAAATAACCGCCAGGTTGCTTTTTTTTGAAATATACTTTAGATACTAGGTAAGTAAATACGCTAGTCCTTTAACATAGTAGACAAGGAGCAAAGTATGGTGTTTAATCATGCACATGGCATTCCAACAAAAGATACTGATAACACAGGTGTTGTTTCTATTTTCAGCTGATACTATTTAGATTAGTAATACAATTACTGACTAGACAAGGTACAAGATTAAGGTTAACATGAACAACAAACCCAGCGCCAGTCACAAAAACCTTGTTTTACACTGGCTTGTGAGCAAGTCTATTAGTATTCTCTTCAGAATAGAAAAGAAGTAAAATTATAACTAGGCCAGAACATTTATCAGCTGCTTTCACTAACCATTAGACCAACGTCATACAGAAACAAGCAGATTCGAACCAGTTCAAAGAAACACAAACAAAGCAACAGATTTAGACTTTATCATAGCAAACATACCACTTGGCCAAGAAGTAATCCTTGTCAATGATGCAGTGCGGCAGATCTCTGTAAGCGTAGATATGTGAGATGCTGCCCAAGTCAACAGTCACCTCGTTGCTTCTGAGGTCATGACTTACCGTGGCTTCATAGAAGGCATTTCCAGGCACTGTACTGAACTGCAGCTGATACAGCGCCACCACTACTTGCACATCTGCTGACAGATCCGGCCGAAACCCATCTTCATCCTTCGATTTTCTGTACTTGAGCAGGTCAGCATGAGGTACCAATCTTTTAGCCGATTTCACATTATGCAGATTCAGGTGGGCACATAGAGCTCTGTTAGGTGAGGTCTGATTGTTGATCACTCCAACAGCTGCTTTGGCCAGACGAAAGACTAAGGACTCATCAGTAGAAATCGACTCAAACTGTAGACAGGTGCACCAGTGGGGTTCGATTCCCGCCTTGGAACACGAACGACTTGCCGGAATTTCGTCCCACAAGCTGATTGAGCATTTACTGGCGTCACCAAGTCTAACTGGGCGCCAGTGAATCAGGCCGCGCAGAGTAGGATGGAGATCGAATGGAGTAGACAGCCGTTTGGCATTGACTCTCAGATTCTGGACTGCCTCCTTGCCTATCAATTCAGAAAACTTCACAGGAGGAGCGATCGAGACGAAAGGCAGCTGCTCCTCCAACTGTCCCTGCTGAGTACTGCGAAAGCCGCTGAACCTGGGACCATGGTCGGACATAACAATGAGCAGCGTGGAGTCGAGATGTCTTTGTGTCTTCAGACGACTCAGATGGGTCACCAGATCTTCATCCATCCACTGCATCTTGCTCATATTTGCGTGACTGAGCACTGAGTGATGGCTGATGGCGAATTTAGGCACAGAGCTGGGGTAATTGTTGAAGAAATCTTCGACATATCGGAGAAAGGCGATGTGCTGGGGCTCATTGCCTATGCAGGGAGGAGGAGGGCCGTTGAAAGAGTTCTCAAAGACTTGGTAGAAACTGCGCAAGTAATGATCGGTAGGTTGACGTTTGAATCCTTTGAGGCGGTATGAGAAGGTGCCTAGTTTGGCTGAGTCTTCGGCATACAACGTTGCATAGCCAGCTTCACTGAATTCCTGCAATGAATCTATCCAGGGTTGTATATTTTTCCGAAAAAAACCTCGGCCTGTTTTTTTCCAGTTTTTTTCCGGTTTTTTTCCGGTTTTTTTCCTAAATCGCGGGAAAAAACTCCAGCCCAAGTTCTGAGTATCCTAGGCTGGTTTTATGATTCCTAACGCTTTCTAGCGCCTTCCTCAGTCTTGTTAGACCAGAAATACACGTGTTACATTGATATAAATCACGAAACAGGCATGAAACAGTGCTTGACAGGTTCCATAAATAACGCTATATGCAAATTTTCTTACAGCAGTTTGCATTTTTGTTTTTTCATGCCAAATTTGGTCTTTTTTGTTGTTTTTCTAACAGTTTTGAGTCAGTATGGCCTATTATACATAAAGTCCATTTTTTTAACGAAAAATGACGTAAATTTGCTATTTTTAGCTTGAGTTTTTTTCCGCGATTTATGTTTTTTTCCGACCCTTAGGAAAAAAACCGGTTTTTTTCCGAAAAAAAAACAGTTTTTTTCCGGTGTTTTTTTCCCACCTCACATCCCTGAATCTATCCTATTCTATCCTGTCCCCGTTTCAACCTACCTTCCAGATAAAGGGGTAAACCTGGTCCACAAAACTAAAGTCCATGTAAAAATGATTGGCGGTGGCGGAAAAAAGCGATTTTCTCAAAAACTTTCTTCAAGACCCCAAACTTTTTTTATATCAATCGATAGCAAATTACAAGTGCTACAAGATGCGAACGTCAAATCAAAGGTTCCACGCAGTTTTGTATGTGTTTTTCGGGAAAAACGAATTTTCGGTCAAATGGGCCATTTTTGGCAATTTCAGTCAACTTTGATCGGTCATAACACTGCAACCTTTTCAGCTAGAACAGTAACCAAAGTATTATTAGAGTCACTGAAGACTCTAGAGTCGATTTATGTGCTTATCTTATCACCCCAGTTATGAAGGAAGCTGATTTTAGCTGTTGCGCAAATTAGTATTCAGAGCGAAACTTGCGCAGATTAGGATATACCTTGGGCAAGAACTTGCTTCTCTATAACGTTAGACATGAGGCTGGATTCACTTGATGGCGTAAGCATTAATCAGTGTTCTTTTAACAAGCAAAGATGTCAAAGACAGATTGCTAAAATATCATACCAAATAGGGGGTGCTCGAAAGTTAGGTTTGCAGTAACCTGACGGTGTTCTAGGTGACAGAAATGAATTCACCATCTAAAATTACCCCAGGAGTTGCATTTTGAGCAACATCTGAAGAGACTCACAGCAGCAGCTCCAGTCAGACAAAATTTTGCAAAAAACAATTAAAATGAAAATAACTGGAAAACGCGACCACATAGCGCCAAACGGACTGCAAAAATGGATTCTATGGACCAAAATTAAGTTTGACTCGGGAATATGAGCCGGTTTTCAGGCCGTTTATACCGTTTGGGTCAAATTTGAAAAATGTTGGGCAATTTTCCATAGTAAAACAGATCGCAGACAATTTTTTGACTCGCACACCCTTCCGAAAAACGCGTTTTTCCCGAAAACTAATTTGAAAATCTCCAAACATGTATATATCAGCGAACTCGCAATTGCACGTAGAATAAGAATCTGGAGTCCGCTTGTCGATTTGACTCTTCTATAAAAACTTGATTTTGCCGAAAATTCGTTTTTCCCGAAAAACACATACAAAACTGCGTGGAACCTTTGATTTGACGTTCGCATATTGTAGCACTTGTAATTTGCTATCGATTGATATAAAAAAAGTTTGGGGTCTTGAAGAAAGTTTTTGAGAAAATCGCTTTTTTCCGCCACCGCCAATCATTTTTACATGGACTTTAACACCATTGTATCGTTTTCTGGTCAGTGGCAGTTCTTGTTCAGTTTGTCCAGTAAGAATGGGGATGACAGCCTGTGGGGTTCCATCGCCCACAATATTGTAGCCTTCCAGTACCACTGCATTCAACTGCTCCACCAAGAATTTGTGCGACTTGGGCATCGTTCGCATGAAGGTCATTCGTGAGACAGAGTCAATGATTAGAATGTAGACACTCAGTCCCGACCAGTCTTCAGGTGTTACTTTCGATTTCACTCGTGCCAGTGTTTCATTAGAGGGCAGCACGGTTGCATAGACGTTTCTGAAATTGGACCCATCTTCCGCAGAGCATCTTGCTTTGAAAAAATCGCCTTTCAAGGCACCACCATCAGGGTGGACAGGGTAAAATGAAGAGTCTGTTATGTGGTCATGCACTCTCCAAAATGGTTCATAGGAGCATATGATGAGACCGTGAATTTTCTTGGCTTTGCGGGAAATTCTGAAAGTCTGATTCTGGACCGAAACCCAATTTGGCTCCTGACTGCATATCAAGGGAGGCAGGGTGTAGAAGAACCTGCTGAGACTGGGTTCATACAACTTCAGCTGGGGATGCGGCAGGAGGTGTGACCGACCAGCAGTGTTGCACTGGAATTGTCCCCTGGTTTCTTGCTTAGCACAATCACCTTTGAAAAGTTGGCCACTCCATCTTCTAAACACTGGTGTGTATGACAAACTAAAGCGTCAGGCAGGGCAGGTCAGTTTCTAATAATAACATTTTATTCCACAAGTCGTACATAAGTCAGTCAAATGCATACAAACTCTTAAACTAAGACTGAGTTGCTTCGCTTCGAAATTATATGAAAATATGAATAGAAATACTTGAGGAAAAAGGAACCACTTAGGAAAGGAAGAAGAGGACACTTAGTCCCACCTTTCATTGGCAAGAATTGAGCCAGGTCAGTAGACTGGATTAACTGTGAGAAAGACGTTATGATTCTAGCTTGAACAATTCGGTTAGGTAGTTCATTCCAAGAATTTATAATTCTTACCCCAAAAGAATGCCTACTTATGTTAGCGGGATCTTCTTTAGTGCAATAAAAATTCGTGCCTATGTACCAAGTGAACTGAACCGCCGATGGAAGAGTGTGTTCAGTTTGATCTTCAGAAAATGAACGCGATCAGCGAAAGTTGTATCTTCTTCGAAACTGCTGTCTAACCAAAACACACAGAACACCACCACACAGACAATGAAGAAGGTGCGAATCCGGTAGTGGAACAAAGATCGCAAAAGACGTCTAAAGCTCAGGTCGGTTAGCCTGACATTATAAAGACAAAATGTCAGTTTACCTACGAATTTTGGCCCAGCTGAAAGTGTGCAACAGCTGCAGCATGAATGCCTACACTAGGAAGATACCAACGCACAACACCAAACAAACGCAGCAGACACTAAACAACAACAAAATCATTGGTGGTCACTTGCCCCCAATGTAAAATAATAAAAAGTTTGTGCACAAACTGGCGGCAATTGGTGCACTCAAGTATTGAACGCACGCAGAAGTAATAATAATAATAATAATAATAATAATAATAATAATAATAATAATAATAATAATAATAATAATAATAATAATAATAATAATAATAATAATAATAATAATAATAATAATAATAATAATAATAATAATAATAATAATAATAATAATAATAATCTCAAATGCGCATTGCGTAATTCGTTACAAAAGTTATACTTTTATACCAGTAATGTATTAACCTATTATTAATCGTTTCAAATTTGGCGCACTAGGGTGCTTTAACGCAGATTTCCGAAAAAAGTCCGCATCAAACATCCCAGGAACGAACGGATGCCTGCATGGAAAGCCTTAAAACATGCACACTATACATAGTGCAGTCAGGCACTTAACGCCGTTTATGGTACCGACACCATATAAGGTGCCGGTACCATATATGGTACCGGTACCGAGGGTAGTGGTACCATATATGGTACCGTCACCATACATGGTACCGGTACCATATGGTACCCCCACGTTCGGGGCTGTGGTGGCACCATATATGGTACCACCACTCCACTTATTCGAAGAGGTACCATATTTAGTGCCGGTACCATATATGGTACCACCACGCTCGGGGACTGTGGTGGTACCATATATGGTACCCCTACCTTCGAGCACTGTGGTGGTACCATATATGGTGCCGGTACCATATAAGGTGCCGGTACCATGGTACCGGCACCTTATATGGTACCGGCACCATATATGGTACCCCTACCTTGAGGCACTTGATTTTCTGTCATTAAACTCAATTTTTAAACGAAAGAAAGGTGAAAAAGTTAGGCATGTTTAAAGTCTGAATTTCGATTAGTAAGCGATAAATTCAGTTTGGGAATTTTTGGTCCTGTACATAGTCAAGCATGCCCATTTTCAGAGGGCTGAGGACTCTTCAGTCATGACTGAAGTGTCTAGTACAGTAAACCTTTGTAGCTCAAACAAAAATGAAAGGTGTTAAATGTATTTACAGACGATTCTGAACGTTTTTGGAGACGTTTTCTTTTCGATTCCAACTCACAACCCTGCGATCTTTTCCGGCGCTCAACCAACTTCCCCACCCTTCTCTGAACTTTGTAGTTTATGGTTGGCCTCTTACATTGTCTTACGAAAAAACCAGATTCGGCTGATCGAATGCATGCACCAACCACCCATGCCCATGCCTAACTTTTTCACCTTTCTTTCATTTAAAAATTCGGGTTCTTAAAATACTCTTCAGCCACTTTTGGCGCTCTAACTCTTTTGCAACCCCATAGTGGCATATTTTATCGCAGAATTTCGTAGAGCTATCATTGCTCTACATTTTGGTTAGTGGAACGTTTGCCTATCAGCTTGCGTTTACGAGAAAATTGAGTTTAATGACAGAAAATCAAGTGCGAAATTGGCCTCAAGGTAGGGGTACCATGTATGGTACCGGCACCTTATATGGTACCGGCACCATATATGGTACCACCACTGTGCTCGAAGGTAGGGGTACCATATATGGTACCACCACAGTCCCCGAGCATGGTGGTACCATATATGGGACCGGCACTAAATATGGTACCTCTTCGAATAAGTGGAGTGGTGGTACCATATATGGTGCCACCACAGGCCCCGAACGTGGGGGTACCATATATAGTACCACTACCCTCGGTACCGGTACCATACATGGCACCGGCACCTTATATGGTGTCGGTACCATAAACGGCGTTAAGTGCCTGACTGAAATATAGCTAATAGTAGTAGATATAGTTTCTACTTCTATACAGTAGTCTTCGCGTCTGATAGTCTGTTTGCAATTCTGCCGCGCAAAGAAAGCTTAGGTTATGCAACAAGCAGTGAAAATTGCAAAAAATTGGCAAAAAATGTGTGTTTTCGTCATTAGCAGATCTGTTAGCGAAAGAAAAACCGTATACTTTCTTGCACAGGTGCTCTGAGCTACCTATTGCAGAAGCTACTACTCAGTAAACAACTCAGTAAATTACCGAGTACCGAGTTTACCGAATTTTTTCTAATTGAGTAGTTCAAAATTGAAACTCGGTCGGTATTCAGTAAGTAAAAGTAAGAAAAATTTTTACCGGTAAGTAAAAGTACTTACTTTAATTAAAAATAACTAAGTACCGAGTAACTTTTACTCAGTAAATTTACTGGGAACAACACTGCTTTTCACTGCGACAAGCTTAAAGAACGCACTGTTGGCGAGAGATTGTGTCAATAAATATTATGCAAATTTGTTTGCCACTTTCTATTTGTAACCTGACAAAAAATACAACGAACTTTGTAATTAATTGAGACGCAAGTACGTACAGTACGTGTGTGGTCAATTACCATAAATCTGTAGCCTCACACAGCTTATTATTCGGTTCTCACTGGTTAGCTGACAGAAAGAAGACTGACATTATTTCAACCAGAATACTGATGCTGTTTGTTTTCCATTCCATACAAGTTACCCAAAAAATCCCATATCAAACATCTATGGAATGGCCAAAAAAGGGAAATGGTCAGTCAGCTTATCAGACAGACGTCTTTTTGTGCTGTCCAATTTAAGCGGGTTAGTTAAAGCCATGAAAACTTGTGTACTGCTAGCAGTGGTCACACAGATAGTGGGGCAATTTTACTACTGTGGCAAGGCGCCCATCAAACCCTCAATCACCACCACCGATTCAAGAGTTGGTCTGATCGTACGAGGCACTGAAGCTGTGCCTCACTCCTGGCCTTGGGTAGTGCGACTGACAAGTTATACCTGTCTGCCCCCATTACCATGATAATATGCAACTTTTCAGTAGCTTATAAGAACAGTCCCCCTCAGCTCTGTGGCGCATCACTAATCACACCTATTTGGATTCTGACTGCCGCTCACTGCCTCGATCCCAGCTCAGGTTCGGCTTTGTTTCGATTTTGTAGCTGAAATTAACGCGTAAGTTTGGTTTAGGCTTAGGGGGCGTGCAACAAATACGTAATCGTGTTTTTGTCCATTTTCGGACCCTCTTGCACATATATTATAATCGCTTGTAATAATTTCCTGACCCCCTCCACTAATAGCGTTTCTGAGTAAATTTGATTTGAAATTATATAACTATTAAATGGCTTGCTCAGTCTTCGAAAAAATTAGTTGCTGTTAATTTACCTGCTACCCAAATTTCGAAAGTTTAAGAGTCATTTTTTATAAGACCCGGGCAGGCGGCGGAACATGAAATTTTCTGACCTATACTTTTTATGTGATGAATCAATAGGTCTTTAGTAGAAAACACCACCACTGTGGTATTTTGGCTCTGCGATACCGCTTGGGGTATTTATGGCCAAAAACGTGATTTTGGACATTTTCAACTGGTTCTCCAGTACGCAATTGCCGATCGCGGTCATATCTTCAGCATAAATTAGTCTTACTATGACCACTGCACCCACAAAGTTTGGGGCTGATCGATTCAGGCCAGCGTGAATTGAATACCGTTGATTTTAGGGGTTATTTTAAAAAGTGAAAAATAATTTTTTGACGTCCCTCGCAGATTTTGGCCATACTTTTAGGGTAGATAGAACACGTCGTCCTCTACACGTTGGTGTTTTCACTTTTTTTGGCATCGCCCGAATTTCTGAGTTATTCATGTTTTAATTCTCCAAAAAAAATTTTGAGGTATCTTTTAGAATCATTCACAATTCCGGGCTCCATGAAGCTAGAGCGACCCGCTGTAGAGCGTTGGACGCAGAATGTGATGGGCTATCGAACCATATATGCGCAAAATTGATCTACGACCACTTTTACCAGAGTGGTATCAAGTCAAAATTTCGATCGAAAATTACCCAATTTCCAGTTTACAGACTTGAAATAGACAGTCTTTGTTTCGGCACTTCTGAAAGTAACCTACTATGAATAAACAGTGTTTCTGGCCTATTTTGACCTGATAATTTCAGAAATGACCTTAGTTTTACTTTATACACTTCCAATTTCAAGATGCAAGTTTACCATAGTGTAATAAGTAGATAGTGTTATATATCAAAATCTCGAGGTTCTACAGAAAAAGTAAGGTCATTTCTGAAATCAGCAGGTCAAAATAGACTAGGAACACTATTAATTGATGGTAGATTCCCTTCAGAACTATTGAAACACAGCCTATCTATTTTATGATTATGGCTTTCAAAAGTGTATTTGTTTATGCATCTTTAGAGGTCCATAACTACCGACTCACCCTTGCCAGCGCCAAAAGAAGATCATATTCAGAATCAGTGAAGAACAATGCACCTAATAGGAAGCATTTGATGCTTCGCTTTCATAAATCACTGACTATATGTGAATGCTCGGGCACCAGGAGAAAATAAGTCGCTCAGGACTGGTCATATTGAAAAACCACTGTAATTTTTATAATTAGTGTTGAAAACTGCATTAGGTGATACAGATTTCACGGCTATGTATCCTCCATATGATTGATTTGAGTTACTTTCACACCAGGATGATATAACAAGTGCAGTCATTTTCTTCGCAAATATTTCTAAATGCCCATATCGTGAGAACAAGGCACTCTAGAGCAAAAATATGGTCATTTTCGGAATCGCAAGAATCTCAGCTATCATTTGACGCACGAATCTACGCCATTTGACCAATTATTTCCGCAGCAAGCAGGTGTCAAAATCTGAAGAAAATCAGGTCGGAGCTTGTTTCATTTTCGATCGAAACTTTGACTTAGTGCCACTCTGGTATAAGTGGTCGCAGATTAATTTCGCGTATATGGTTGGATAGCCCATCACATTCTACGTCCAACACTCTACTGCGGGTCGCTCTAGCTTCATGGAGACCGGAATTGTGAATGATTCTAAAAGATACCGCAAAACTTTTTTTGGAAAATTAAAACATGAATAACTCAGAAATTCGGGCGATGCCAAAAAAAGTGAAAACACCAACGTGTAGAGGACGACGTGTTCTATCTACCCTAAAAGTATGGCCAGAATCTGCGAGGGACGTAAAAAAATAATTTTTCACTTTTTAAAATATCCACTAAAATCAACGGTATTCACGCTGGCCTGAATCGATCAGCCCCAAACTTTGTGGGTACAGTGGGCATAGTAAGACTAATTTATGCTGAAGATATGACCGCGATCGGCAATTGCGCACTGGAGAACCAGTTGAAAATGTCCAAAATCACGTTTTTGGCCATAAATACCCCAAGCGGTATCGCAGAGCAAAAATACCACAGTGGTGGTGTTTTCTACTAAAGACCTATTGATTCATCACATAAAAAGTATAGGTCAAAAAATTTCATGTTCCGCCCTTATAAGGGGACCTGCCTGGTTCTTAAAAAATATGGCTCTTAATTTGATACAGATTGTTATTGGATATAAATTAAATATAAATTTGCCAAAATCAATACTCAATTCCTGAGGAAACAGCTCACTTCAGCTCCGGAGGGCCTTGCTCGCGTCAGTCCAAAATACGTTGATCTTTCTTGAGATGGAGACAAATGGTCTACAAATTAGCATTTTTAAATTATTTGACATTAAAGCAATTAAGTTGACATCTTTGCTATAAGCATGAACAAGGTCATCTTTGGACTGAACTTGTTGTTTTGTAGCCAGACTTTGATTAGTGAAGCTGCCAAACCAAGCAAGTTTATATCAAATTCATATCAAATTTATGGGCCAATTTTATGAAATTTAATATAATTTTAATTTGTTTGACAGTAATAGCGAGAAACTTAGTTTGTTATTAAACTGCTATTTACTTGGTAATTTTGGCCGAAACAATCTAAATTTGTTAATTAATTTTAATTTGATCGGAAACACTATCGCATGAATACGTAATAATTTGGCTACCCACAAATTTCAATTTTTTGGGTAGTTGGATGGAGGGGAAATTTTTTAGTTCAATTCTATGTAAACTGACGTTTTTAATAAAATAACTGCTGTATGCAGTAAGATTTTCCTAATTTTCTTTGTCAATAAGCTAAACTACATACATGTACATGTAGTCTTCGTTTTGTATAGAAGCCATTACTTCGTGGGTTTTGTTACCGATGAAACAAAAGTGTATTGGATTTTAGGGCTGCTGCCATGCATATCACTTTGCTGATGATCAATAGTCATAAAAGATTGAGCTGATACTAAGTTTGCTATACTCTTACAAATTCGTAGAAATAAGATCTGAAAGGTCAGTGACATGTGGTGCCATTTAGCATTTGAAAAATTTGAAAGTCCTGACATTAAAAGGTAGCTGCCCTCTATTTTGCACGTTATGGCTATTTCAGTGACTTCTACACTATAAAAATTATGGAATTTAATCGGCAACCCTTACCCACCTCCCCGACCATACTAAATAGTAATGATTTGGCGGACTCCCTCCTCCCTCATGCGATTATGTAACTTTTGAACGCTCCATATAGACGTTGACTATGTGGAAGCTCGGCTGGGATCGCACAACCAGGAAACTGAAGAGATCATAATCAATAGCAATACATTCTATCAGCATCCTGGCTATCCTGGTTATGGAGGAAAGAAATATTCTAGTGACGCTAACGATATAGCCTTGATAAAGGTGAGAGCCAACTATTTTTATAAAGCATGGCTATATTTGTCTGCACAGCAAGAAAATCCAATCACAAATGTTATAATTAGACTCAGCTGGCCGAGTGCTTTTAGTTGAGTACAAACACTCTACAGTTAAAATAACTCTGGCAAAGTTGGTGAGGTGCCAAAACACCAAAATTAAATTTAGCTGCCACATCCAGTTGGTCTCTCGCGACACATTCAATTGGTCTGTCTGCCAAAGAATGACAGTGGTGCTGTTGAAGAAGGCTCAGAGGTGGTCCTGGTTGGATGGGGCAAAACCAATATGACAACAAGCCACTCTGATGTCAGTTCAGCGCGCAAGTTGCAGCAGATAAAAACAACTGTTAGGTTAAGAGGATTTTGTTTATTGTCAAGAAAGCCAAAATTTAATTGTTTCAGTCATTGGATATGGTGTAGCTTGTACAATGTGTTTTATAACAAAATGCGTCGTCTGTGCGTTGGCACTTATGGGAAAGGTTCCTGTTTTGGAGACAGCGGGGGACCACTGCTCAAAGAGTTCAATGGCAAATGGTTTCAGTATGGCGTTGTTAGTGCTGGAACGTCGATGTGCACTGTGGGCCCTGGTACTGCCTTTGTTCTCTGATTGTTTTATGTTATCAGAAACTGTTTCAGCTGTTTTCCAGCGAGTGGCCTTTTATTGTGACAAGTTTATAGAACGCACTGTTGGGGAAAGAGTGTGTCAGTAATAATTTATAATAATAGGTAAATCTGTTGTTAATTACATTTTTACATTATCAAATTGGAAACAACAGTGAAGATAATTCTAATGTTGTGTGATCTCAATTCGTGACCTGACAATCTGTATTTTGTACCCAGGAGTAAATTTTTAGTTGGACGCCAATTGTTTTGTTTGTTCATTGGTTCATTCGCTGGTTTGTTGTTCGTTCGTTCGTTCATTCGCTCGTTCGTTCATTCATTCGGTTTGTTCGTTCGTTCGTTCATTCTTTTGTTCGTTTTGTTCATTTGTTCATTCA
>JASANB010000403.1:0-16474 GCA_030248155.1 Sabatieria punctata
AAACTGTTGCGATGCCTTTTCTATTTATTTTTAGGCAAGTACGAAAGCAACCGCCGTGCAGCACTTAAAAGCAATTGCAGGTGACTAATAAACCTTGAATCACAAAAAGGCTAGCCAGACAGACAAATAACAACAGTACAAAAGGTTATATAAATCACAATCTTACGCCTACAAAGGATTTTTACAAATCATAACGCACAATAGCGACACCTCCCCAAGCAAAGAGTTAAAGATGCTTCTTTCTAAACCGATTGGCAACATTGCGCGTAAAAGGCAAACACTTGTTAAATTTAGAGCAGTATAGCTTTGTTAAGGAAAGCAAATATTGCAGAAGTATAGGAAGCAGGGGCACAGTAATTAATAGAATAATAATAAGTGCAATAGCAATGCCGACACCGATTAACCAGTGTCCAGAGAGCAGGCTAGACAGGAAGCCGATGTCAAACGCGCTGCCACTGTTTCGTACAGCAGCTTGTTCAGCGATTACGTTTGATATGTTTCCAATCATCTCTTTGTTGATAAAAACCAGGTTGGCGTCAATGTCAAACTTTGTCACTTTTGCGGGACAGTTAACTTGGCATGTTTCCTTAACTATTGCTCGATCAAAGTTCATTGTTGCTGTAGCTTCAATTCCCTTTGGAGTGCAGATGGTGGAAAAGGAAGCAGTACCGCATTGCACATGTGCAAGTGCTTCTCCGTCAGTCAGTCAGTCACAGTCGTATGCAGTCAGACAAGGCGTAAAACGTAGTATGCAGATGAGAGGAATAAACAGGAGCTCATACAATACGTACGAAGAACAACTTAAATTGCACAATACGTACATACGTACTTTCAACAGGTTCATTCAAATCGGTTGCGATTTGCGATTGCTACAGCAAAAAGTCTGCCTGGTTGTTTTTTGGCACACCCTGTATATATACAGACAACTGTAATATGCATATGCATACGCATTTACCGTATAGTGCTGTTTATAGTACCCGGGTACTATATATGGCACTTAGGGTTTTGCTAAAATAAAATTGAATCCATTTATAATACCCGGGTACTTTATATGGCACTCTACATAATATGGTCTGTAAGAAATTACCAATAGTATGTGAAGTTCTTTGCTCAAATTGCGGTCTAGTTGTAAAAAAATAGGTTCTTCACTTACATCAAAACCCCAATGATTGCTTTATTTACTTATTTTCTGCATACAAACAAGGTTTACCACCAAAAATGCTGTAATGTTGGCACGATTTGTATTGATAACTGCTCACTTCAGAATAAAAATCTGTCTCCATTTATAGTACCCCGGGTACAATAAATGGCACTAAGTGGCGTTTATAGTACCCGGGGTACTATAAACAGCACTATACGGTAAAAAATCCGGTATTAAACAACACTAGCCTAAACAGGGTTTCTGGAGGCCCAAAATATGGTTCCGGAACTTTAATTTGCGGTTCAAAAGCCCTAAATAGGGTACTGAAACCCCTATTAGGGTTTCAAAATCTCTAAAGAAGGTTCCAGAAATGCATTTTGACTGTATTATATATGAAATGGTTTTTTGCACGTTTAAAAGCAAAATAGGCTTCTTTTGCACATTTTAATAAAAAATAGGGTTTTCTGCATGTTTTTAAGCAAAAATGGGCTTTTAAACGGCATTTTCGCACTTCAGGCAGGATTTTAACCCAACTTTTAGTCCTCAAAACCTTGTTTTGAGCCCAAGAAAGGTCGCTGAAACCAACTTTTGGACACCAAAAAGAGGTCGCTGAAACCCCTTTGCGCATAGTGCTGACACACTTTGTTGGTATATGCAGGGTACTGCGTGTCTTGAGGTATCGGTTCAAGTAACTTTACTTAACATAGTATCACGTTGATTGTGACCTCAATTGATACCATAATGCAGGTTAGAGAGGTGCATGGGTCGGGTATGTACGTTGAGGATTTTGGGTGGGCCGGGCGCTCATTTTTGGATTGGCGGATAGGGCCAGAAAAAAGAGCCCTGCAATTAGAGTGCGAACTGGTATTGGGTATTGGGTATTGGGTGTATTGGGGTGTTTTCCAGGTATTGGGTATTGGGGTTATTACCCCCCAATACCCAATACTAATTGGGACAGGTAAAAATAGAGAAAAATCGATGTTGACCTGGAAATTTGATCAGAAAAAAATCGAAAAAGTTGATCGATGATTCGGGTTAGGAAGCTGTTTTCGCGTTAAGGAGCCATCCATCCAAAATCCCGATTTTTCGGGGCCCCCTCCCCCTAAGGCGACGTCGTTTTCGGTTTACCCCCCCCCCCCCCGATAAAGGTGCAGTACATACAGTACTTCATGTTTTCTTGTTACGGTACCATACTGTACAATCAATTGAATAGATCGCTACAACCACTCTGGGAAGCCTTTCTGTGTGTAGAAAAATTTGACAGAATATAAATAATTTGAAAATAATACAATCAAAGTTCCCTAAAATTCCAAAAAAAAGTGACGTCGTTTTTTGCTAACCCCTCCGTCCCCTGGTGTGTCGACTATCGTCGCATTTCAGCCGATCCCCCTACCCCCTGGAATGACGTCATTTATGGACGGCCTAATCAACTAAACGTTAGTAGAATTTCCTAAAGTGTACGCTTTTCTAAGCGCTACACCAGTAATTAATTTCTCTGTTCTTACCTAAAACAAAAAGGTGACACTTCTAATGTCACCATAATGTACAAGTACCGTACACATGGCTATTGTGGTGGTGCACACAATTTCCAGCAGAGTTAGGAAAAAATTCGCCGGAAGTAAGAAACACGACTGAATTACGAAATATTAAGTACCAAAACTGATAATTTCTGCTAATTTTACGCCCAAAATAGCTTCTAAATGCTTTCTGAAAGGCTAATTTTTGAAAATTTTCTCGTCCTGGTTGGGCAGCGGCCCAACCAGGCCTCTTAAAAATTTTAATTGCAGTGCCAAAAATCTTTTGTACACAACCTGTCCAGTGAAATGCAATTTTTGGATCAGCTACGCAAGTATTGGGTATTGGGTATTGGGGTATTGGGGGTCTCAGGTATTGGTATTGGGTATTGGGGTATTGGGTTTTCTAGGTATTGTTCGCACTCTACCTGCAATGCACATCTCTAAAGGCAGATTGGACCGGTGTGAAAACTTTTCTGACGCAGCAGCCCTATCGATGGGCCTGCTTGTGTTGGGTGTCGCAGCCCGTCAAACCTTTTTACATCACATGTACAGTATGGTAGTGGGTCATAGACAAAAATCACTTTCAGCTGCCAGCCCTACTGCACTCACTCCATCCGAGAAGGAAGAACTTGCAGGAATAAAGAGCGACGCACAAAAACACTTCAAATGGAAGCTGGGCTTTGAGCGACCTAAAGCTCACCCAAGTAGACAGAGCCCAAACCAGTTCCTTTCCATTTCCAAATGCCCCAACAAGTTGCTTTCAATGAAAGTCGAGGATAAGACTGAAGAAGAAGACGACAATGATACTTCTTGCTTCAGTTTTTACCCGCCTCAGTTGAAGGTTCTCAGCGGAGATGCGGGAACAGGAAAATCGGTCAGGGTCAAACAACTACTTTTCCAGTGGGCTCAGGACTCTGATTCTGTTCTGGCAAAGCAGTTTGACATGGCCTTGTATTGCGACCTGACCGATACGAAAAGCATTCAGTTGGCTAATAAATTGGTAAAGGCCGATCCCCACCGAGAGAGAGATCGCACTCTCATGATCTTCGAACTATGCACCGAATGGTCGATTTGCATCTTCTACCCGACGGACAAGAAACGAGAACGCGCTAGATTCTTGCTTAAGAAATACAGCGAAAGCGGTCGCGTAAAGATTCTACTCATTGTAGATGGTCTGGATAGCTCGATTATCAACTTTGAGAAAAAGGATGCACCTAAAGGACCGTTTTGGGTGCTAGTAACCACTAGACTGGACCAACTTTGCAATATCCGCTGCCCTATGCAGTGTGTTGAAATTCTAGGTAAATTTTGATTGTACAGTCAGGCACTTAACGCCGTTTATGGTACCATTGGTACCGGTACCATGTATGGTATACCACTCTGTTCAGATTTCGTACCATATATGGGACCATCAGCTATGGTCATGGGTAGGGGTACCATATATGGTACTACCACAGTTGCAAATTCCACGTAAGGGGCGTGCAAAAATTACGTAATGGCATGAGGGGGGAGGGGGGGTTCGCCAAAAGATTACTAATCATTACGGTGGGGGGAGGGGGGTTGACGACTTCATTACGTAATTTTTTTAAAGTGCAGAAATCACTAAGTGGTCACAATTTTAATTGTTTTTACGTACACTACATGTACATGTAGTCTCGATTTGAAGCCATTGGGCTTACATTTTCTCAATTTCACTTAGATGGACGCTTAGATTAGAGAATAGCTACGTTTAAAGTCAAGGCTTTCCAATTTTTCAAATGCTAAATGGCAACAGTGACTTTTGACATCTGTGTGATAAGAGTTTATAAGGGTATACCACTTATCGACTCGATCTTTTACAGGTTTCATGCGGCTTTTTCAGAGCAAAATTTCCTGACCAAAGTCAAATTTCCCTGTCCAATCAGAGTGAGAATCAGTTGTAGTAGCTGTGGAAAGTCAAAAGTCCCACTTTCAAGAGGGTGGCAAGAGGTGATTCTATTGCTATCAATTTTTTCCCTGACCGGACACCAAATTCCCTGAATTTTCCCTGAAATTTTTAAAATTCCTTGACTTTGCATGACTCCGTGACTTTTCGGGTCCCGCACGAACTCTGTTTTATGACCATCGATCATCAGTCAAGTTATATGGCAGCGCAGCCCTAAAATCAATGATAAAACACTTTGGTTTCAACTTTAACAAAAAGCCACCCAATGATGGCTTCTATGTAAAACTAAGACTATGCGTACATGTACTGTATGTAGTTCTAGCTCATCAATAAAGAAAACGAAGAAAATGATCAATTGTTACTGTATACAGATGTTATTTTATTAAAAAAGTCATTTTACATGGAATTGAACTCAAAAATTTGGGCTCTATCGCTTCAAAAAATTGAAATTTCGGGGGGGGTAGCCAAATTATTACGTAATTAGGGGAGGGGGGTAAGAAAATTATTACGGGGGATTATCTGGGGGGAGGGGGGGTTCGAAAATGGGCAAAAATACCATTACGTAATTTTTGCACGCCCCCTAAGTCCTTCAGGAATTGCTAAAAAGTGGAATTTCAACCTAGCTTCTAGCTAGAATTTTGCTCAAAAACGATAATATGAGTTAAAAGAATCTCTTTTGCCGTCCTTTTTAGCTTTTGGTATCTGAAATCGTAAACAGATTGAAATATTGCACACCAGAAAAACTTCTTGGAGTGGTGATATGGAGTACTGTTGGATAGTCCGGGGATAAAATAACAGGTTCAGGTTCAAGTCCAGGTTCAAGTCCATCTTTTAAAAAACCTGGACAATAGGTTCAGGTTCAAGTCCACTGATATTTTCAAAAAGCGTTGAAATTTTGCATTGATTGCAATTTTTCTGGGCTATATAAACCTGTCTACTGGCAGTAAATAACCCATATCAGATTTTACAGCGGAGTACTTTCGTTTTCAGACATATTCAACTGGCAAAATAGGTGGGAAAACACGAATCCGTTAAATTTTTGTGCAATCCAAGCAAAAGTTGAACAATTCTTTCTAAACATTTCACTGAAAAATTGAACCTATTTAGTACTGTAATCTTAATATATTAATATTAAAATAAAACTATTATTATTAGTGCCATTTTAATAGTATTAAATTTATATTAATATTAAAATAGAGGGCCTACTATTATATTAAATTAAATTAAAAATACAAAGAGGGGCTGTATATTAAAATTTATTTTTAATAGTATTTTAATAGCATTTTAATAGTTTGACCTTGTTTGACAATGAAGGAGTTATCTTCATTACCAGAATTTAAATCAGAATTTTACCTCAGAAAATAATAAAAATTGAAGGTGTCTGACAGCCCTCTGAATCTCAAATCTTGGAAACAGTGGAACTCTTCCCACTAATAGGCATAAATGACAAAAGGATATCTACTCAACAACCTAAGTAACAGTCCTTCCTTTACACGCCCAGCTTATTCTGTTCACATGCAATTTCGAATATCATAACAGGTTATCCGCCGAATGGGGGTCTCAGCCCAAATTTTGGGAGTGAGTTGGTCACTAAAAACGTTTAAAATCGCAAAAGATCGCAATTTTTCGGCGAAAATCGTAAAAAATCGCTAATTTTGGCTGAAATACAACTAAAAAGTGCCGTTGTACAGGCGATTTTTGGAATTTTGTGTCTGAAATTGCAAAAAAGTCGCCAAAATTTGCTCAAAAAGTAACTTGCCAGAAAAATCGGAATGGGGGTCGGAAAAATCGTTTCGGGAAGGGGTCTCCATCCGGGGGGGTCTGGCCTAACTCGGGTGGGGGCAGACCCCCAGATCCCTCTGTTACATGCATCCTTAAAACCATGTTCAGACAAAATCATTTTAAAAAGAATGGTAATAAATTTCCAGAGAAAAATGCTTCTAAGTTGGAACTCTGATTAAATTTTCAACCTACACTAGTAACTTCAAACAAAAGATGTTATTTTACCAATTCGCTAAAGAGTGTCCAAAACTTTTTAAGTTCATATTAGAATTTACTATTAAAATGCTATTAAAATACTATTAAAATTTTTATTTAATAGTATTAATATTAAATCTAAATTAAAATTAACAGAGGACTAATATATTAATATAAAATTAAAATTAAAATCGGTTAGTTCTATTATATTAATATTGTATTAAATTAAAATAAAATTTCACTATTAAAATTACAGTACTATTTAGTAAGTCCAACAAAACGGAAAAGGTTCAAGTCCAGCTGAATTATAATAGGTTCAGGTTCAGGTTCAAGTCGACAAATTTCAGGTTAAAAACCTATTAATAAGTCCAGGTTCAGTCGGACTTGCCAACAGTAAATTACGGAGTCTGCGCCTACTCGTCCGATCCGAACCGATATATTGGGGGCCTGTACGGCCCTGTGATCAGACCAACTTGTCCATTTCATATCCCCATATAACGCTTACTCGTATTGGGATGGCATGGAACCGTTTTATTTTTACGATTTACGTAATTTGAATTGTTTGTATGATTTACCCCCCCCTCCAGATAGCGTACCCCGGGTACACTGGTTGGAGACAGGTTATACGGCATGGGTGTCCAAAATTTCCTACATTACGGTAGCATTAAAAGCAGGTTTACGTATGTTTTTGTGGATTTTCAGTCTTTTTTACTTACACAAACTACGCAGGACCGAAAGCTTTGGCAAGCCATTGTCATTCATATGGCAGAAACAGTAGTCTGGATTGGAAAATTGCATTTTTGAACAGAAATTGCGAAAATAAGCGGTTTAACGTGGTTTCGCTAAGTGCGCTACGCTTACCGGGTACACTAACAGGATCTTATTTTTGTTGCGGAAAATGCTAAGTGCTGGTTAGTGTACCCGGGGCCCAATGCACGACTCTCCGGTAATGACTTAAAAGTAGTTTTAGGTCTAACCAGGTGGCCAAACTATGCCGAATCTCGAAATGAGGGGTGGACCAGTTCCGCTTGCGGAATGCGTGAATAGGAACCATTTCGAAGTCAAACGGCATGCATAGTTCACTGTACTCATTTTTCGTGAAACTCTGGAGCGTTTTTTAGCGACACTAGTTAGCCAAAAATTTTCTCATTTCAAAAATGGTCATAACATTTGGTCAAAAAGAGCTTGGCCAATACTGATCACAACTTTAAAAAGAAGTCGTCGAGTTCGGTAGTATTGCAAGCACCACTCAACAGCATCTGTACTGTATATATACATTGTTTGCATAATATACATTGTTTTTCGTTTGCATATATATGTACATATACATATACATATGTATTCTATTTTCCAATATGTTTTATGCATATGCAAACGAACCTAATATGCACGCGGTTTGTACATATATTTCTGTTTGCATATTTCTAGAGATAGTATGCAGTGCTAATTTATGATTATTATCTGTGCTAAAACCAACCTACTGTACTAAAATTTCGCTCTCAATTTGACCTTCTCTTCCAGCTGGCTATCATTCAGAAGTTTAGTGTTTGCTTTTTGGATAGGTCTAATTAATTGTCATTGCCAACCGAGATCGGGCAGACATGTATAGTGGGGGGTCGGCGGAATCGGCCGATATGGCGTGCGTTGGACATCCCTATGGCCCCAAAGTAAAACCCTAAAACAGTTCCGCCCAACTCCCTCTGGGTACCCAGCAATGGCCATCCATGGTTATCTCTGATGAAGGCCATTTTCCATAGTAAAACTCCAAAACACCCCCCACGGAAATGACCTTTTCTCTGGGGGGCGAGCAAACTCAGACCCGTGCTATGCAGCGTTCGAAAGCCCACATCATGGGCTTTCAGAATCTGTAATAAAATTTATGGTGATTTTTGTTGTTTCAAAAATAATCGATCGCGAAATATCCATTAATCACGATTTTATCAGTTTTCAGCAGCCAAATAAAATGGTTTGGCATGAAAATTTGATGAGCATACTAGGTTTTCTGACACGGCAAATTCAATGGCGTGATCCATTTGTGCATAGGACCATGTGATCAATCGATAGCCAGCAATGGCCATCCATGGTTCTCTCTGTTGAGGGCCATTTTCCATAGTAAAACTCCAAAACACCCCTCACGGAAATGAACGTTTCTCTGGGGGGCGAGCAAACTCAGACACGTGCTATGCAGCGTTCGAAAGCTCACATCATGGGCTTTCAGAATCTGTAATAAAATTTGTGGTGATTTTTGTTGTTTCAAAAATAATCGATCCCGAAATATCGATTTATCACGATTTTATCAGTTTTCAGCAGCCAAATAAAATGGTTTGGCATGAAAATTTAATGAGCATATTAGGTTTTCTGACACGGCAAATTCAATGGCGTGATCCATTTGTGCATAGGATCATGTGATCAATCGATAGCCAGCAATGGCCATCCATGGTTCTCTCTGATGAGGGCCATTTTCCGTAGTAAAACTCCAAAACACCCCTCACAGAAATGAACGTTTCTCTGGGGGGCGAGCAAACTCAGACCCGTGCTATGCAGCGTTCGAAAGTTCACATCATGGGCTTTCAGAATCTGTAATAAAATTTATGGTGATTTTTGTTGTTTCAAAAATATTCGATCCCGAAGTATCGATTTATCACGATTTTATCAGTTTTCAGCAGCCAAATAAAATGGTTTGGCATGAAAATTTGATGAGCATACTAGGTTTTCTGACACGGCAAATTCAATGGCGTGATTCATTTGTGCATAGGACCATGTGATCAATCGATAGCCAGCAATGGCCATCCATGGTTCTCTCTGATGAGGGCCATTTTCCATAGTAAAACTCCAAAACACCCCTCACGGAAATGAACGTTTCTCTGGGGGCAAGCAAACCCAGACCCGTGCTATGCAGCGTTCGAAATATTTCCACAGCAAAAAATCGACAATCAATCAATATTGATTATCGAATTAAAACGCGATGATACGGTAGCTCTAAAACGACATCATGTTTGAAATCGACATGCCCAAAAACCGCTAACATCATAGCCTGTGTAGTTGGAATATTTGCACAGCAAAAAATCGATAATCAATCGATATTGATTATCGAATTAAAACGCGATGGTAGCTCTAGAACGATATCATGGTAATAATCGGCATGCAAGAAAACCACTAACATTATTAGCCTGTGTAGTTGGAATATCTGCACAGCAAAAAATCGATAATCAATCGATATTGATTATCGAATTAAAACGCGTTGGTAGCTCTAGAACGATATCATGGTTGAAATTGGCATGCTAGAAAACCACTAACATTATTAGCCTGTGTAGTTCGATCATTTGCACAGCAAAAATTCGATAATTGATCAAATATCGATTATCGATTGATCACGTGATGATAGCTGTAAATTGATGTCGCGAATGAATTTGGCGTAGCAGAAAACCCCCAATTTGGTAATCCCATTTTCCTTCTTAGCTGATTTAGTGAGGTGCTGAAAACTGATAAAATCGTGATAAATCGATACTTCGGGATCGATTATTTTTGAAACAACAAAAATCACCATAAATTTTATTGCAGATTCTGAAAGCCCATGATGTGAGCTTTCGAACGCTGCATAGCACGGGTCTGAGTTTGCTCGCCCCCCAGAGAAACGTTCACTTCTGTGAGGGGTGTTTTGGAGTTTTACTACGGAAAATGGCCCTCATCAGAGAGAACCATGGATGGCCATTGTTGGCTATCGACTGATCACATGATCCTATGCACAAATGGATCACGCCATTGAATTTGCCGTGTCAGAAAACCTAGTATGCTCATTAAATTTTCATGCCAAACCATTATATTTGGCTGCTGAAAACTGATAAAATCGTGATAAATCGATATTTCGGGATCGATTATTTTTGAAACAACAAAAATCACCATAAATTTTATTACAGATTCTGAAAGCCCATTATGTGAGCTTTCGAACGCTGCATAGCACGGGTCTGAGTTTGCTCGCCCCCCAGAGAAACGTTCATTTCCGTGAGGGGTGTTTTGGAATTTTACTATGGAAAATGGCCCTCATCAGAGAGAACCATGGATGGCCATTGCTGGCTATCGATTGATCACATGGTCCTATGCACAAATGGATCACGCCGTTGAATTTGCCGTGTCAGAAAACCTAGTATGCTCATCAAATTTTCATGCCAAACCATTTTATTTGGCTGCTGAAAACTGATAAAATCGTGATTAATGGATATTTCGCGATCGATTATTTTTGAAACAACAAAAATCACCATAAATTTTATTACAGATTCTGAAAGCCCATGATGTGGGCTTTCGAACGCTGCATAGCACGGGTCTGAGTTTGCTCGCCCCCCAGAGAAAAGGTCATTTATGTGGGGGGTGTTTTGGAGTTTTACTATGGAAAATGGCCTTCATCAGAGAGAACCATGGATGGCCATTGCTGGGTACCCAGAGGGAGTTGGGCGGAACTGTTTTAGGGTTTTACTTTGGGGCCATAGGGATGTCCAACGCACACCATATCGGCCGATTCCGCCGACCCCCCACTATACATGTCTGCCTGATGGCCGCCCGATCTCGGTTGACAATGACAATTAATCTACTTACTACTAAATATAGTGGTGGCCATAGAAAGACCGCCTGACCAATTTTCGAGTTTTCCGAACAATTTCAAATGGCCACCATTCGGTCAATTTTCAACCGAATGAAATGGTTTTTGACACTGTTATTACTATTTATTAAGAGTTTATTTTGTCCAAGTCCTAGCGTTCTAGCCTTCTATGGCCTTGAGTTATGCCCTTCCAAAATCAACGGACCCGAATTGTCAGACATAAATTTTGAACGTAAATATCTCACAAACCCTTCATCGGATCTTTCCCAAATTTTGCAGGTTAATCAATCCAATCTTTATACGGACTTATGAATTTAACCGGTTGTGCTAGAAAGCTGAGCAATACAGATTCTTTCATTCGTTTGAAAATTGACAGAATGTGGCCATTTGAAATTATTCAGAAAACTCAAAAAATGGCCAGGCAGTCTTTTTTATGGCCAACACTGCATGTTGGTTAGACTAGTACTGTTATTTTACTAGTGGATTTTTATTTTACTATTTACTAAATTTACTCAAATTCAGCTCCTCAATTTAATTTTTATTTTTGTTTTACTACTGAGCAGCTCCGATTTTACTAATTTTTGATTTACTAATAATTCTACTAATTTTACTACCATTTTACTACGATTTTACTAGTCATTAGGGACAATTTTGCGTCAATGATGCCAAGCTCTTATGAATAATTTATGTTGTTGCTAAATAGTTGCTAGATTTAATCATGATACGAGGTTCTCAAGAGCTTTAGCGACAAAAATCTGTGAAGTTCAACTGGCAAAATTGCGCCCACATATCTTTTATTGCAAAATTGATCAAGAATTTGGCTGGAATTCGCCAAAAACTAGTAAAATAGTAGTAAAATTTTCATTTTACTGTTGACGGTCTTTGTTATTTTAATTTAATTTTTACTTTAGTATTGGCTCTTAATTTTACTTTTTACTATTATTTTACTACTAGTAAAATACCACTAGTATTACTAATTTTTGTTTTACTATACTATAGTAAAATAACAGTATAGACTAGGCCACTGGTTGGTGAGGAAATGAAGGTCTTGCAAATCGTTTTCTTATTGCTGAAGCCCCCTGGTTCAAGTATTTCTCATGGAAATAAAAAAAAAATTACACTAGAGCTATTACCTAATACCGAATAGGTTTTCTCTTTTGTAAGACATTTTGTGCTTGGAATTCACTGTTTTCTAAAGGCTAAAGTGGTTTCAACTCATTTACCAATATTGCTGCAAGTGACTAAAAAGTTAGTTCTGACTAAAAAATTAGTTTTTTGCAAAAATTCTGCAGTTTTATGAAAATATACAAATATGCAAAAAATATGCAATAATTGTATTTTTGTTTGCATATGTATATGTACATATTCATATACATTTGAACCTACTTTGTATATATACATATACATATATATTTGAAAATCCTAATATTTGCCATCTGTATATCCTAGGTCTAACCAAGGAAGCTGACAAGGAAAGGTTTGTGTCCGAATATTTGGAAAGCATTGGTTCTGGTAAGGAGAAAGCTGAGCAAGTAAAAATGCTGCTGAAGAACGGAAGCCAACTGCTACAACCTGACTTGCATTTGCCCTACATTCTTGCCATTCTCTGTGAAGCTCACAAATGCGGTAATGAGTATAGCACTAGTGAGCTTCTGGACATCGTGCGCTGTAACCTAATCTATCGCCATGGAGAACGACAGCATGAAACCAACCTGGGCTCTGATTCTTCACACAGCTTGGAGTGCCGATGTCACTATTGTGTAGACATCCATAAATTGGGTATGTTCGTCAGCAGGAGACATTAGAACAAGCTAGGATACTGCCTGCATGCGCAGAACTTTGGATAAAAGCGGGAAAATCTGAAAAGCCAGATTGAAATTCTTTCCAAAAGCATCATTGTAGCATGCATGCATAGCATAAGCAGTATACAAAATTTTGTAAATTAGTTATAAAATAGCGAGTATTCTGTCACAAGGTTTAGGTCAACTTGCCGTGTGTATCAAGATTTGCAAGGGTGGCTCATTCGAAGCTGAAGCTGACCTGGTTCCTGACTGGCTTGTGCGCGCAGGCGTGGTCAAGAAAACATGGCAAAGTGAAATGGGAAGAGAACAAAAGGCTGCTTGTTGGGCACGTTTTCATGCGCTCCACCCAGACTACATAGCTGCTCGCAGCTTGCGACAGCTTGACAAGGCTGCTCATGTCGATTCGAGCATTTCCACATGGCTGCGTCGTATACTACACATTAGCCGTTTTGTGAACTATGTGGAGCATGAAGATAGGTCGTACAGACGGCCAAAATGTTCGGTTATATGAGCGACTTAAAACTGTATTGGTGATGTTGTAGTTTCTGTGTACGTTTACTGTGACTTTAACATACGGTATTTTAATAATGTCCACCCGTTTTCGACATTTACCCACATGGTTCGTTCTCAACCATTTCTTTATGGATTTGGCTCATGTTTCTTATAAAATTTATTAACTCTTTTGAATTCACCTGTGCCTTAGTGCACATATTCCTCCACCCACGAACACAACAAATGAGTTAGTCATGAAATTTTTGTGTTCGCCAGTTTTCGCCGAACTACTACCAAACGAAAACAACACGAACACAAAAATCGATGATCCGAACACCCAATTAACACAAAAAATTGGCGAACACAACACAAGACGAACACCCTCCAAACACCTCACCAAGCACCACCCCAAACACCTGAACACTGCCCCAAACACCACCCATGCCTGCTGTTACTTTACTAGTGGATTTTCATTTTACTATTCACTAAATTTACTACAAATTCAGCCTGTCAATTTAATATTTATTTTTATTTTACTACCAGGCAGCTCCGATTTTACTAATTATTGTTTTACTAATAATTCTACTAATTTTACTACTATTTAACTACGATTTTACTAAAGTACATTTCAAAATACCGTGCACTCTGTGTTTTTTGCGAATAACTCCTTATGGAAGCGTCGGAGCGCGTTTTGCCTCATAACCAAAGTTGTAGAGGGGCCCGAGCTCTGTACTGTCGTGTAACCTAATCTGCGCAACGTTCCCTTATAACGCTAATTTGCGCAAGGAAAAAAAATCGGGTTTTTGTGTAGTTGGGCTGAATGCGATTTTTTTAGTAAATCAGAATCTACAGACCATGGGGATTTCAAAAATGTATTCATATTGATTCTAGGTAAAACGGTTCCAGAGATATACACCGTCAAAGTTGACCGAAAATGCCAAAAATGGCCGTTTTTGGCGATTTTCAGATTTCTGGGGGGGGGATTGAAATAACTCGGGACCAACTCAACCGATTTGGCTGAAATTCACATATATGGTGTAAAATTTAGTTTTACATCGATTGAGACACATAAGAAGCCTGAAAAGTTGACCCTGATACCGTAATCCCGGTTTTTCCAAGATTTCCAAGATTTCTGACATAACCATCATCGCTGGGTTACTGTATTTTGAGATCCCGACGAGAAAATTGTTATTTTTTGCTATTTGGGTGTTTTTGTTGCAAGGAAACGATGACATGACAAGCACTAAGGGTTTTCAGCATCAACGAATTTATTCAGGTCATAGCGTATGTTACTGGATTACTGTATATTGTGATCCTGGAATGAATATACAAACTCATAAGTTTGATTACCTACTTTACCCAGCTTTCTCCTGCAACACGAACACCCAAATAGCAAAAAATAACAATTTTCTCGTTGGGACCTCAAAATACAGTAACCCAGCGATGATGGTTATGTCAGAAATAGATTCCCCACCCCTGAAAACCTTTATTGCCTACTCCATAGAGCATTTCCTTTCACTAGGCAAGGCATGCATAAACGCAAAATAACAATTTTCGTGTTGGGACCTCAAAATACAATATTCCAGTGATTATAGTTATGTCAGCAATGGATTCCCTGACCATGAAAACCCTTAGTGCCTACTCTATAGGTCATTTCTTTGCCGCAGGAACAATGTAAATTGACAAAAAGTTATTTTCGTGCCAGGACCACATACTACAGTACCCGAATGGCTTCAGAAAGACCTAAGATCGACTCAAAACACTTTAAAGTACATTTCTAACCACAGTCGAGGGCTTAAACTACACATACGACCAGAGAAAAAATCAAATGGCCTAATCTTGGAAAAACCGGGATTACGGTATGGGGTCCAACTTTTCAGGCTTCTTATGTGTCTCAATCGATGTAAAACGAAATTTTACACCATATATGTGAATTTCAGCCAAATCGGTTGAGTTGGTCCCAGTTATTTCAATCCCCCCAGAAATCCGAAAATCTCCGAAAACGGCCATTTTTGGCATTTTCGGTCAACTTTGACGGTGTATATCTCTGGAACCGTTTTACCTAGAATCAATATGAATACATTTTTTGAAATCCATGGTCTGTAGATTCTGATTCTAAAAAAATCGCATTCAGCCAACTACAAAAACCAATTTTTTTCATGTACGCAAATTAGCGTTATGAGAACGTTGCGGGCGTTAGGTTACACGACAGTAGAGCTCAGGCCTATCCCAACTTTGGTTATGAGGCAAAGAGCGCGCTCCGGCAACTACATAAAGTTATTCATAAAAAAACACAGAGTGCACGGTATTTTGAAATGCTTTAGTCATTATGTGGAATTTTGAGACAATTTATAAAATTATTGTCAATAATTTGTTAGTCCAAATAGTTGCTAAATTTGATCTTGATGCAATTCTCCAGAACTGGGCTTTGAAAATGTGTATTGGTTTGCAATATACATTGAAAAACTAATGTGCATTTTGTGTATGATAAACTCTTATATGTGTATGCATTGAAAAACAGTAGGTATTTTGTGTATAGTAAATGTGTATGTGTATACACAAACAACAGTAGACATGATTATATCCAGATCAAAGTTTTTAGTACATTCAAGTGGCAAATATAAACAGGTGCTGCGATTTCGGCTAAAAGTAGCGAAACGATTTCCAGATCACAGACGCTTGGCAACGTTTAGTTGCAAATTTCGTATTCCGACTCCATCCCGTGAAATCGGTTTGTGCCCAATTCCCATTTTCCCATTTCCGACTTTTCCAGTTCTTTCGTTCCCAGTTCCGACTTTTCCCAGTTCCGACTTTCCCAGTTCCACGTTAGGATTTCCGACTTTTCCCGGTTCCGACTTTTCCCAGTTCCGACTTTCCTGAACCTAGACCCTAAGCCTGAACCTCATCCCTAAGCCTAAGCCTGAACCTCCCGCGGCCTAAGCTGAGCCTAAGCCTAAGCCTGAACCTAAGTTTTTTTTTTTTTTTTTTCCCTAAGTCTAAAACTAAACCTAACCCTTAAGTCAAAGC
>JASANB010000404.1:0-12962 GCA_030248155.1 Sabatieria punctata
CATACATGTAACAGGGGGGTCTGGGGGGGTCTGCCCCCCACTATCCGAGGCCAGACCCCCCCCCCCCCCCCAGATGGGGACCCCCCCCCCCCCCCCGAGACGATTTCACCGACCCCCCCCTCCGAGTTTTCTGGCAAGTAAATTTTCGAGCACATTTTTGCAATTTTTTACACTTTCACACACAAAAATTGCCAAAAACGCCTGCAAAACAGCACTTTTTAGCTGTATTTCAGCCCAAATTAGCGATTTTTGGCGATTTTTAGGCCAAAGTTGCGATTTTTTTCGATTTTTGAGCGTTTTTTAGTGCCCACCCCCCTCCCCCAAAATTTTGGCTCAGACCCCCCCCCCCGGCCGGCGCCAGACCCCCCCCAACCCCCCCTCCCCCCATCGGCGGATGACCTGTTACATGTATGTTTGTGTTCGCTTGAGCTACTGTTGCTAAGTAAATTATAATTATATTTTTGAAATTTACCTATATAGGATAATAGTTTGTGCACTAGCACCGTCTATACTACTGGCACAATATATATGGTACCGCTACCTATGCTAGTGGCGCCATATATGGTACCCATACACATGGCCATGGGTACCGGTACCATATATGGTACCACTGCCATATATGGTACGAAGCCTACCATATACCAGTAGGTACCAATGTGAAGGTAGGGGTACCATATGATGGTACCACCACACCACAGTGGTCGAACGTGGGGGTACCATATGGTGTCACTAGCCTAGGTACCGGTACCATTAAGTGCCTGACTGTATAAGTACAAGTATTTGGTAATTAAATTATAATTCAATTAAATTTCTATGAAAGCAAGAAATCCTAATGTTAAGTGTAATTTGTAGATTATACTTACCAAAAAATAATTTACCTTAGTTTCTTTTTTAGAACATAAGTTAATTTTCCATCCATCCATACACTACGACGTTCAGAGTTGGCTAAACGTCGCAAAACGTCCCACGGCATACCGACATCGAAAATGTCGACGTTTTTATCCACAACTGCGTTACGTTATAAGGAAAACCAAACCCAATTCATGTTTCCAACATCCAAAATGGTCAATCAAAAACTTACATTTTCATTAGCTTCAGCAGTTGCGTCGTACATTTTACATTAGATTGTACATTCCCCAATGTCAGACACAGTACGCACTAAGTTTAGTTTGGGGAGCTGTCACCCAAATACTTTATGGTTTTTAGGGGGTTCTGCTGAAAACGTCGCAAAACCTAGGAGAGAGGGTGGGGTGCAAAATTATGAATTTTTGAACGTCGTAGTTTATGGATGGTCCCATTAAATTAGAGGAATTTTCTTAACTTTCAAATCAATCAAATCAAACGCAGACGCAAATTTATAAAACTTTGGTCATTTGGCATAAATAGTGAGCACAAATATTTAAGTTTTACCTATCTTTAACAGATAAAATCTAACAAAATAACTAAAATTCTTGAGTCTTGCCATTTTTAGCACAACACGCTGCACTACTAACCGAACCGAATTATTCCGTTTATACCGAATAATGCCGAACTTCGGTGGCATCCCTAGTCATACTGCATGCATATGAATAACGCACCCACCAGATAGATACGTCTAAAGAATGATCTTGTATTGTAGAATTCAACCGACGAAACCAATCTAGTATAATTCAGTTGAACCAGTTATACAGCGACCAATAGAGACAGGGAATAAATCAAATAGAAAGAGTAAAGCCTAGATGAGCAGAAAAAATAGAGAATCATCAGGAATCTGAGTCAGAGGGAGCTATGGCAGGGGAAAGGGAGTCATCGTCGTCATCGCTCTGTGTGGCCGCCTCAACAATCTTGGTCCGTCTGGCTTTCGGTACCGCTTTCCTGCTCTCCTGACCCACAGATGCAGACGGGTAGCTGTTGGATCCTGTACCGAGGGCCGATGACTTGCGCACTATGACAACTCTGTGGGTATAGACTTTATTTTGGCCCTGGTATCTGCTGGACTGACCACCTGTGTCTTCACACTGCTCTTGACTCTGCTCTTGCTCTTGACTGAGTTGGGGCCCACTGATTGCTTCTTCTTCTCCTCCTTTGCTTCCAATTTGGTTGAGACGCTGGTTCCTGTGCTAACAGTGGCCAGTTTAGGGATGGGGGTAGGCTTGGTCGGTTCTGCTTTGGGCTTGGACACACAACAGCAACTGAATAGAAAGTAGGACACACTGCTCAGGGCTAGCAAGACCAGTAACCAATACATAATAATCAAACACTACACAACACTCTAGGATAAACAGTGACACAGATCGTATTATTATTGTTTTTAACTGTTCTTCTGTCAATAGCCTGCTATAACAAACAAATAGTAGATTAATAATCGCAGCAGTTTTTCATCCTCATCATAACATACCACTGTTCTGCCATTGAAATTAAATTATGAAAGTACCATATGCAAAAAAATACCGACAATCAGCTCGTCTGTGCAGGGTTTGTGGAAATCGAAAATGTGCCGACAACCCAGCAACTTGCAGAACTGACCAGCTTTTCGATCCGATCCGATTTGCGGCCTGCGAGCAGACTCGCCGTTAATTGCGCCACCCTCGTGATTCGCTATCTCGGACGTTACCCTTCTTTCACTGCCAGCCACTCCTAGCCATGCTGGTGGGTGCCGGTCTCCAGGAGGGCGCGGCCGGCGTGTCGATGCCATGATGCTGACAGCTCCCGACGGCCGCCGGTGCCCCATATGCCAGAGGGCTAGTTGGTTTCTCAGACAGCTTCTGACCAGGGCTGTTTGTTTTCCGGAAAAAACTCAAGCCGGTTTTTTTCAGTTTTTCCGTTTTTCTTCCAAAGTTATTTTCCGAGATGACAGAAAAAATTTTTAACAATCGATTTTTATTGCAGAATTCAACGAAATAGCGTGAGTTTGCAGTTGTTTTCTGTGTCTCTGTTGTGTAGTTGCGTACGACAGCATGTTTTTGCATATTTTCTGCATTTATTACAGTTAGGGAATGATTTTTCGGACCCCCGGTCGAAAAATTTCGATTTTTGAGCGTTTTTTGCGCCCAACCCCCTGCCTAGAATTTGGGCTCAGACCACCAGCACCTTCGGCAGATAACCAGTTACATGTATGATCGTAACTGAATGTCATATCTGCACCCTGCTCAACTACCGAGGTTTGACTGTCTTTAAGCAAAATATACGACTTCGTACAGAGCAACAACAACCAGAATAAAGTAAGTTACATACAGTACATAGCGATTGAACGCCGCATAACAGACCATTTTCCAGTACTGTGGCAAACTTTATTAGCGAGTGTTCAATATATTAGTAACACTGACAACACTAACGCACAGAGCCCAGGAAAATTTTAAGTTGGTTTTTATGAAGCAGCATGCACTTGCCATCTTCAACCAACATCTTCACTGCCCCCTCACCGAAGAATGAGAAAGAGAGTTTAACGCAAATACGCATCAGCACGGCAGCATCGATGCACTGACTCAAATCCATGTCCAACTCATAGGGACCTCGGTTGGACAGTTGGTCTATTACGTGCCGCAGGAATCGTGTACCACCGTGCTCGCTAAATTTGGGTCGACCTTGTAAGCAGCTGATGCGAAGCCACCGGAGGTTGGGAAACAAATGGAACAATGAACACAGGAACCGCTCGTTACTAGCAACTCCCGGAGCAAGCTGAATCTGGAACGATTCCAGCCGATCGCGACTGTCCGCACTGAACTCGCTTTCGATGGCATCTATGACAACACGGCAGCTCGGATCATAGACGTCAAATTCAATACAGACACCGAGGCTCTTGAGCAAGGGCAGAGAACTGCAGAATCGGATCAGTTCGGGGACACCCTCTTCCGACCAGACGCGAAACTGCAGCTCATGATGTGGAACGTGAAATTTGATTTCCAGTCGTTCCAGTTTTCTGCACCCACGGATGGACTCCAGAAACGTAAAAGTAGGTAGGAAGCCATGCTGGCCAAGAATACGCAGAGTTTTGAGGCTGTTTCTGCCCAGGTCACAGAACAACTGCAGCTGACTGCGCGCTTCCGCATTAATGTGCTTATTGGATGAGAGGTCAAACTCGAAAAGAGTCAATTGGCGTAAATCGCACGCCGCCAGTGCACCTGAGAAATATGACAGACTGACACCCTTCAGCACGAGATGTTGTGGTTTGATGGTGGCACGATGCACTACAATTTCTCTGCCTATTTCCTCATGATACAAATTTTTTAGAAGCAAGCGCTGAGGAACAATCCGGTTGAGTAGAACACGAACAGCACAACGGGCCCTCTGCAAAGTGAACCATGTGCCGTTGACTGACACACCATCTTCACTACTACCATCCACCGAAACAACCGACGAAAACTGACGCAGCTCAAGCTCTTTGGTGGTGAGCCACGCTGAACGCTCCTTCACTCTAACCTGCAGTTGTTTGCAGACCAGCTCCAGCTTCATCTTCTCTTTGATGTCCTCACCGACACACATCTGTTGAAGAACATGATCGATCACATCACCCGAGGTGTTCAAAAACGGACAACTGCCGTTCTTGGGTTCTTAGGAAGCCATGCTGGCCAAGAATACGCAGAGTTTTGAGGCTGTTTCTGCCCAGGTCACAGAACAACTGCAGCTGAATGCGCGCTTCTGCATTAATGTGCTTACTGGATGAGAGGTCAAACTCGAAAACAGTCAATTGGCTTAAATCGCACGCCGCCAGTGCACCTGAGAAATACGACAGACTGATACCCTGCAGCACGAGATGTTGTGGTTTGATGGTGGCACGATGCACTACAATTTCTTTGCTTAGTTGGCCCATTACATCTTCGTCATCATTCAATCTTTGCAGAAGCAAGTGCTGAGGAGAAATCCGGTTGAGTAGAACACGAACAGCACAAGGGGCCCTCTGCAAGGTGAACAATGTGCCGTTGACTGACAGACCAGCTTCAGCGCTACCATTCACCCAAACAACCGACGAAAACTGACGCAGCTCAAGCTGTTTGGTGGTGATCCAGGCCGAACGCTCCTTTACTCTAGTCTGCAGTTGTTTGCAGACCAGCTACAGCTTCATCTTCTCTTTGATGTCCTCACCGACACACATCTGTTGAAGAACACGATCGATCACATCATCCGAGGTGTTCAAAAACGGACAACTGCCCTTCTTGGGTAGACGTTGCGCATTGCCCCTGTTCGGCCGCGAGCTGCGAGTTCTCTTTGCTGGTGGTTCTCCAGACATAATTCAGTGGAGACCTTGAGATCTGCAACAAACACAGAGAACTGTTGTTGCGTGTGAGAAGTGAAAATTCCTAGAGATTCGCTCTGAGCCAGCCCCCGCTAATTTTAGTCGACCGGCCTGGCCGAAGTTGGCCTCCTAAGCTCCTACAAGTTACAGCACGTTACTGCATAGTTTCTGCTCTTTTTACAGTAAAGCCAGGTTCACAATACGAAATAAGAAATAAGAAGCCGGCACAGTTGGTGTAGTGGTTTAGGCCGCATGGCCACTGTGCGCAACTTCGTGCGCCAATCCTTTCGGCGCGGCAAGCTTCTTGCTGCAAAGAGTTGTTCGTCGGCACAACGCTCCACCAAGGCCACCGAAAGCTGGTTACAGCGAGTAGGTAAAATGGGAACCGACTGGATCTGGCGTTGCACCGAAGCCGCTCCAATAGCATGCCATGTTGGAAAAGAAGATCAATGACGCCAGGGCTGTCTGAGAAACCAACAACAAGGCCTATACCGGTTTAGAGCCACTGGCCGGGCGGCCGTTGGGAGCTGTCAGCACCATGACGTCAACGCGCCAGGCACTCTCTTACTACCTGGCGCTCAACAGCATAGCTAGAGTGGCTAGAAGGGAAACGTCCGAGATGACCTACCATGGGAGTGGCGCAATGGACCGCATAGGTCTGAGCGTAGGGCCGTAGGCCCCCACACATCGGATCGGATCGGAAGAAATAAGGCGTCTGCAATAAGAAATCAGCGGAGCGTTCACACTACGAAATAAGAATCAGTACAGCAAAAATCAGTTGCAGTGTATTGTATAGTAAGCATCAGGAATCTTTTCGTCCTAGCAATTTTTGGAAACTAGCCGATTTATGGTCATCGTAGACCGGCGGAACACCAAAAACACTTAAATGATACTACGCATTTATCGTAGGTTCTTTGAACACAAGCAGTCAACTGCAAGTCGCACAGTCAAGAACGGGTATATCCAATCCGAAAAGCAGTGCCATTAATGCCTTGAAACTTGTCTAGAATCTACTTAATTGCATAATTTCTATGTAAAACAGCAGGCAGCTGCTGAAAAAACCTTGGTTTGTATGTGTATAGAAAGGCAGTGCTTATAGGTTTCTGATCGCTTTTCGTCTTTAGACAGTCGTTCAGACTTTATTATGACATGCTATACGCTTAAAGTGAAAGAAAACTCTTATTTCAGATGAAAAAAGTTCAGCACGGCGCAACTCTTATTTCGCATTTCGTAGGTGTGAACCGGTACAAAATAAGAAATAAGGGGCGTGCAAAAATTACGTAATGACATGAGGGGGGAGGGGGGTTCGCCAAAAGATTACTAATCATTACGGTAGGGGGAGGGGGGTTGTCGCCTTCATTACGTAATTTTTTTGAAGTGCAGAAATCACTGAAGTGGCCATAATTTTAATTGTTTTGACGTCCGGTACATGTACATGTATACCCTGTACAGGCTAAGCTAGGTTTCGCTGCAGAATTGCGAGGGAAGCAGCGTGCATTTCACTTATGCATGACGCACTGATGCTCCGATTTTGATACATCGACACTAACCCCCCACCAATTTGGAAGTACCAGCTTCTGTTCAGCACTGTGAACAAGTTTTAGACTTCTACATTGATTGGGGATTAGGCTTGGGATGAAGTTAAACGTAGTACCTTTAGGATCTATCTTTAGGAATTTTAGGATCTAGCCTCAGCTTAAATCAGGTAGGTTTTCGCTAATGGGGGATAGTGTCCCACTATTGCCGAACGTTTTCTTACCTTTTAGCGAAAAACAGCAGCGCCGCTACTTCCATTTCATCTCGGCAGTTAGTAGTTTACGCACCGTACGCACCGTTCGCACCGTACGCACCGTTACGCACCGTTCGCATCAGCAGCGACCCCAATTGGGCGCCGATCTTTCGGAGTAATGAATTTGCTTAGATCTATCAGAGAACTGTTCTATTTCAGCTTGCATTAACAAATTACACCTTTTTGGTGGAAAAGTAGCAGGGTGCATTGAATCTTTTAACGAAAAAGCATCAGTAAAGAAAACAGAATGTGCAAAACAGAAACGGAAATTGTCACCATCATCTCCAAGGAGCAGCACCAAATAGAGGGGAAAAAGCCGAGTCAATGAAACCAAAGTGTTTTCTCATCGATTTTAGGGCTGCTGCCATATCACTTAACTGATAATCGATAGTTATAAACCAGAGTTCGTGCGGGACCTGAAAAGTCAGAGAGTCATCGAAAAGTCACATAATTTAAAAAAATTAGGGAATCAGGGAAAATTCAGGGAATTTCGTGTCCAGTCAGGGAAAAATTTGATAGCAGTAGAATCATCTCTCGCCCAAAGGGCCCTGTCAGTGCTTTACACACCACCCTTTTGAAAATGGGACTTTTGACTTTCCACAACTAACAACTTAAAGTGAAATTGAGATAATGTACGGGTACGCCCAATGGCTTCAAATCGAAACTACATGTACATGTACTGTACGTTAAAACAATTAAAATTATGGCCACTTCAGTGATTTCTGCACTTTGAAAAAAATTACGTAATTAAGTCGCCAACCCCCTCCCCCACCGTAATGATAGTAGTCATTTGGCGAACCTCCCTCCCCCATGCCATTACATAATTTTAATACACGTCCCCAAAGATTCGGTGTTAGTTAGAGCAGCTTTCTGGTCATTTAGTGCAGTTGCTTTTTCTGTGATGCTTGCATGGTATTAGCTTCTTTCTGTTAGTCTGCCCATTATGTGAGCTTTCGAACGCTGGATAGCATGTGTCTCAGCTAACTCGGCCCTCTGAGAAACGCCCATTTCCGTTAGGGGTGTTTTGGAGTTTTACTATGGAAAATGGCCCCATCAGGGAGAACCATAGATGGCCATTGCTGGCTACCCAGAGGGAGTTCGGCGGAACTGTTTTAGGGTTTTACTTTGGGGCCATATGGATGTCCAACGCATGCCATGCCGGCCGATTCCGCCAACCCTACTTAACATGTCTCCTGATGGCTGCCTGATTTAGGTTGGCAATGACAATTAACAACAACCCTCCCCTTTTGCTGTCGGTGGGTGCTAGACAGCGCCGGCTTGATCCCCATGTATCTACTTGCCATTGCTGACTTTCGATGGCCTTGGTTGGGCTTTGTGTCAACTACTTCCCATCGCCTCGACAGGTTTCGAACCCACAAACACACCACACGCTTTTTTATTTTTAAATTGTAAAGAAGTTGATTTTCCAAGTACTTTTCCAACAAAAACGCGCAATTTGTTAATGCAAACTGAAATTGACCGGTTCTCTGATCGATCCAAGCAAATTCATCACTCGAAAAGATCGGCGCCCAATTCGGGTGGCTGCTGATGCGAACGGTGTGTAACGGTGCGTACGGTGCGTAACGGTGCGAACGGTGCGTACGGTGCGTAAACTACTAACTGCCTTTCATCTCTGAAAATTGGCTACCGTAGTAGATAGATAGTGTTTTCGTGTTGAGAAACTAAAGACTATGTCGAGTACGGTAGCTAGAAACGAACGGATCTAAGAGAATCGAAAAATTTTGCACAAAACAGAAACCGAGTGGATTGTGAATGGCCTATAGTCTCGATTTGAAGCCATTGGGCTTACATTTTCTCAATTTCACTTAGATGATCGTTTAGATTAGAGAAGGTAGCTAGCGTTTAAGTCACGGCTTTCCAATTTTTCAGATGCTAAATGGAACAGTGACCTTTGAAATCTTTTTAAGAGTTTATAATGGCATATTTCAAGTTGTAGTAGTTGTGCAAAGTCAGAAGTCCTATTTTCAAAAGGGTGGTGTGTAAAGCTCTGACAGGGCCCTTTGGGCGAGAGATGATTCTACTGCTATCAAACTTTTCCCTGACCGGACACCAAATATCCTGACTTTTCCATGACTCTCTGACTTTGCAGGTCCCGCACGAACTCTGGTTTATGACTATCGATTATCAATCAGGTGATACGGCAGCAGCCCTGAAATCCAGTATATAACACTTTGGTTTCATCTTTAATAAAAAGCCACCCAATGATGGCTTCTATGTAAAACTAAGACTATACTGTACATACTGTACTTGTACGTATTATCAATTGTTACTGTATACAGATGTTATTTTAATAAAAACGTCATTTTACATAGAATTGAACGCAAAAATTTCGTCTTTAACTCTTCAAAAAACAAGAAATTTCGGGGGTAGCCAAATTATTACGTAATTTAGGGGAGTGGGGTCAGGAAATTATTACGGGCGATTATCAGGGGGAGGGGGGTCCGAAAATGGGCAAAAACACCATTACGTAATTTTTGCACGCCCCCTTATTGTGCCTATTTGCTTTAAAAACTTGCTTGAGTTTTTCCGCATTTTAGTTTTTTCCGAACCCCTAGGAAAAAAACGAAAAAAACGAGGAAAAAACCGACCAACAGCCCTATTTCTGACATCGTAGATCTTCTTCTCCAACGCGGCATGCTTTGTGGAGCGGCTTCGGTGCAACGGCAGATCCAGTCGGTTCCCATTTTACCTACTCGCTATCGGTGACCTGGGTGCAGCTTTGCGCCGACGACCAACTTGCGACAAAGAACTTGCCGCGCCGAGAGGATGAGCGGACAACGTCGCGCAGAGTTGCTATGCGGCCTAAACCACTACTCCAACTGTGCCTTGGCATTTTCAGCTATTAGGGAAGGAATGGGTTTGGGAAACCAACCTCAACTTCTAATCCAGCCCGGAAAACTAACCCACTGTCGTCTCTGTCATTCTTGTCTTCTGTCGACGTCTAATTCTGTTTCTTTCAGACCGGTTTAGGGCTCTAAGGGGCTTAGCCATTGTTGTCTGAGCAGATTGTATTTTGCTTTTCAAAAATTCATTGGCCGTTGGGAGCTAAACTCTATTCACCTTTTCTTTAGTCGCTTCTTCTGTCGTCGCCAAAAGGAAGAGTGTCCGAATTATATCAAGGTACAACGTATGTTTGGCTTCGTTAATAAACATAGTCTTTAGCGCATATAGTATGTACAGTGTATTATTGCTGGTCGTTTTGTTGTAGTTAGGGCTTGGAACCAGTTATCTGACCTAGCCCTAAGGGCACTCCTGATTAGAGACCTGCGCGGGCCGTTTTTCGGCATACTGTATGGTACGGGCACCATATGGTACCCCCCTACCTTCGAACTGGTAACTGTACCGGTACCATATATGGTACCACTTTATTGAAATTTCGTACCATATATGGTAGTGGTACGGGCACCCATGGTCATATTGAGGTAACCATATACATTCTATGGTGCCAGTACCATATTGTGCCATTAACCTAAGTACCGGTACCATATATGGTGCCAGTACCATAAACGGCGTTAAGTGCCTGACTGTTATCAGTGGAAAACTCCGGTACTAATAAATAGCCTTATCGGAGCACTTTTATCAACGGATCTCACTGTGCATAGATAGAGAGTGTGTGTGTGCACGTCTCCACCAGTTGTAAAATGGTTTCCGAACACATTACCATCTCTTCCAATCCCTCACCACAACAATGGCAAGAAATTCAGGCGCTACTGAAGGTTGAGGGCTGGTCTGGCTATGAGGAAAACATGATGAAAATTGCCCAGAAAGCTTCAACCACTGAATGTCTAGTGGTCACCGAATCTGACCAAGGTACATCTACAATTTTTAAATTCTTATAAAGAGTTTATTTTATCCAAACTTTTCAGCTGAAGTACTGGGGTTCCTTTTGTTTGTCCGAATGTCAGGCATCCCTCTGTTTTACATAGCTATGTACATAGTTCGAGAGGACAGACGGGGACAAGGCATCGGTAGAAAGCTTTGGAGCGAAATGAAAACTCGAGCCGACCCCAATTTGATAATGGCTATTGATTCTGGTAATTTGCGTTATGTGAAAACGTGTTTTTGGAATGGTTTCTTTTGTTGCAGAACGAGAAATGACAGCGAAATATCGATCGGCAGACTTTTCTTTTCCCTCTTCCAATGTGTTGCTACGAATGAAAGGTCAAATTTCGATTACACTGCAGGCTATAGAGTCGCATTTGAATGCGTTTACTTCTTCTGTCTGTGTCCGCAGAATCGGCAATAGCTCGGATGAAATCCTTGTTGAACAGGTGGTTGCATACGATAGAAATGTGGCCAACCGAGATAGAAATGAACATCTCCATCTCTTGCTTTCGTTACCAGCAGTGGAAGGCTATGCAGTAGTATCAACCGAAAAGCACGGACAGATTTTAGGCTATGGCTGTCTGAACCCTTCATTTAAACCCGGCTTGTGTCGCATTGGACCGCTCTATGCTAACGAATTCGAACTGTCACTGATAATTCTGAGAAAATTGCTAGAAATTGCATCCCAGACAGATTATTTTTGTTTGGTGCCGCGGAGGAATGAGAGATTTGTGGAGTTTCTTATGAAAAATGCGCAAAATCCGGTGTTCTTAGAGCTGCATAGAAGCTACAGTAAACAGTTTGTTGAGGTTTTTGATGAAACTAAGGTCTTTATGTGTACTGGACACGTTAATCAAGCCGATTGTTGATTGCAGTTTTTGTTTTGTTTGATATTCTAGACATAGCTGACTCTTATACCTCCATACTTTTTTGTTCTATTTCGATGTGTTTATAGTTGTAGAAACTTAGATGTTTGTCATGTTTATATCTGCGCAAGTTAAAGAGAGTTTACTTACTAAAAATGCGCACAGCCACGGTTCAACGCTTGTCCCAGGAAGAGTGACAAAAGATTTGTGTATACTCCGGCCCTCTATCTGTTATCGATTATCAGTCAAGTGATATGGCAGCACCCGGAAAGTCCATAATAAAACACTTCGGTTTCATCTTTAACAAAAGATCCACCCTATGATGGCTTGTGTAACACTAAGACTATATGTAAATTTACGTAGTTTTAGCTCATCAATAAAGAAAACTATTAGAAAATTATCAATTGTTACTGTATACATATGCTATTTTAGTAAAAACGTCATTTTACATAGAATTGAACGCAAAAATTTCGGCTTTAACTCTTCAAAAAATTGAAATTTTGGGGGTGGCCAAATTATTACGTAATTAGGGGAGGGGGGTTAGGAAATTGTTACGGCGATTATCAGCAGGAGGAGGGTCTGAAAAATGGGCAAAAATACCATTACGTAATTTTTGCACGCCCGCTAGTGTGTTTTACATCTTTATACTGTTTAGTATGTCATGCCGCTGTCCTTAAATAAGTGGCTGGGCACATGGAACTGAGGGTACAATGTAGGAGTGCTGATGCCGCGTCAGTGGCTCAGTGGGTAGCTCGCTGCCTCTGAGTCACGGCGGCCGCTGCATCCCTAGTGGTTGTAGTGGTTCATCCTCTCGGCGTGGCAAGTTTCTTGCTGCAAAGAGTTGGTCGTCGGCACAACGCTCCACCCAGGCCACCGAAAACTGGTTACAGTGAGTAGGTAAAATGGGAACCAACTGGATCTGCCGTTGCACCGAAAACCGCTCCTAAAAGCATGCCGCGTTGGAGGGAAGATCAACGACGTCAGGAGCCGTCTGAGAAACCAGCATTACGGCCTATACCGGTTTACTCCTCCTCGGCCGGGCGGCCGCTGGGAGCTGTCAGAACCATGACGTCACCACGCCAGGCACTCTCTTAGTACCTGGCGCCCAACAGCATGGCTTGAGTGGCTTGGCAGTGAAAGAAGGGCAAACGTCCGAGATGACGATATAAGGGGCAACGAAATGGACCGTGCAGGTCTGATCGTAGGGCCGTACATTGTACGACCCCCCCGCCAGATCGGATCGGGATCG